>JAECUM010003108.1:62500-74370 GCA_016617855.1 Megalonaias nervosa | reverse complement strand
TTTTTTTCACTTACAACTAGGATAAGCTCTCAAAAGATTCTTTTTCCTAAAACATAACTTACATTATTAACAAATCCTGGCCAGCCAAACCCATATATACTCTATTAAATGTTCACCCATTTCCAGGCTGGTTCCCATTTTTCCATACCATTAGTACCGTGTGTCCTATATATATCCACCCTTGATTTTCTTGACAGCCCTAGGAATAGTAGTTTAATACATAAGTAAGCAATGTGCATAGTTCTGCTTGTCTAAGATTACATTAGTGAATATTAAATTATATTGCAAGTTCATTTTCACCTAAAGAGCAATGGTGCATTTCAGGCAACGTTTAAATATATGAGCTTTATTTAAGAATATCAGAAAAAATATTAAAATAAAGCTGTCTAATAAGAGTCATTTTAATATCACCATTTATCTCTCTTCAATTTAATACTGAAATATATTACCAGCCTTGTCATATTATGTAATTAAGGGGTTAAAGGTCAAGGTGACCATCTATATGTACATGTATTATTACAGAAAAAGAGATTTGAATGACAAAAATTACCTAAAATTCCTCCCAGAAGATATATAATTTAAAACTAAAGTAAGGTAGACATAAGTCCATTAAAACGCAAAATATGAAGTTTCAAAACATTCACTGAAAGAAATTAGTGGGGTGCAAAGTCATGAGAGGTCATCCCCATTAAGTGTGGTGGAAGAGACCTAAGTGATCATATCTGATGCATTATGTTTCAAAACACAACTAGGAAATATCATATTGCTTACTATAATTACTCTAAAGATGGTAAATTGTATACATTTTATATATGTATTGCTTAGATATGAACCAAAGTGCAAAACACTCCACCTAACAGTCAAATCTACACCCTGTCCCCCCCCCCTCCTCTTGGCAACAGTTGATATATCTGAATATGTGTTTAATATCCCACTGAAAGTCACTCTGTGGTTTACAAAAGGTATTACTTTTGCTTGTTATCCACAAATAGAACCATATGATTGCAATTATAGTAATGTTAATTACACCTGCATATGTGGAGTCACTGTATTGCTGTAGCTGTCTATAGGACTCACGGTACTAATTCAGTTCCCATAGTAAACCTATGCAAACACCATGATATTAAAAATTCAATAACTTAAAATTTCTGAGTGCCCATGATCAAACCTATATTTATCAGTATAGATGAAACCTGGATGTCAGCTTCTGTGTAGAGGAAAGGATATGAGCCGCGGCAATTTCTGGACCTGCATGTGTTTGAAACATGTGCTTTCAATTCCACACCAAAGAGTCAGGTGCTAATTTTAGTAATGAGTGTTCCAAACTCAAGACTGTTAAAGGACTGGAATTCCATCAATAAAACAATGTCTCTATTTTTTATTGTTTTTTTCACTTACAACTAGGATAAGCTCTCAAAAGATTCTTTTTCCTAAAACATAACTTACATTATTAACCAATCCTGGCCACCCAAACCCATATATACTATATTAAATGTTCACCCATTTCCAGGCTGGTTCCCATTTTTCCATACCATTAGTACTGTGTGTCCTTTGAGTCGAAACTACAGCACTATCAACACAGAATGAAGTTCATACTTCATTATTATGATTTCATATATAGATTTAAAGTCGTATGAACTAGATGAGGCTTCTCAATGTAGAGGAGACTGCCAATAGGTCCTAACTCAGTTTTGATCAGTGTATCGATTGAAGACAGATACCATTAGGATAAGGACCGTTGTTAAAAAAGACGTCTTTCCATATTGCTCAAAATACTGTGTCCTTGATGGTTCTTCAATTAATTTTATTATTTTAATAAACATAAAATCTGCATTAACTTGAAACTAAAGTTTATTGGATTTTCATGAATAGCAATGTTTTTTGTCTTCTATGTTGATTACTAAGAAGAAATAGTCTGACGAATGAACACTGTTGTGATTGAATAACTGAAATATTGCTCATTTATCCAAGTCTAATGAATACATGGAGTATTATAATCTACGTTTGTTGTTTGCATCAAACAAAAGCATACTGCAGAAGTAATCCATTGCAGTGCGTTTTAATTATTTTAACCTCATTGATTTTCGACGAAGATTCATGGCAGCTTAATTATGTTACGTCTCCGAAAGTAATTGAAAAGTAGAGCGCAGAAATTGATTTCATACCCGTGGCCAGCTGAACTGCTAGAGTACTATATAGTTTGGAAATTCATGTGTATCATTAACATTTAATAAGGCTGCTGTTTTTATCACTTGGGCTTGGCCCAGGAGAAATAAATAATCGAATGCATTGAAACATTCTAATTTAGTACCTACAAAATATATGCAGTTCTACAAATATTACTAGACCAGTCAGAGTAAGAAATCATTTAGTGACGCCAGATAGAAAAGAAGAATCTCAAATGTTAATGTTATTTTTTCCGGTACTAAAAAATGGCACTGATCTATATTGTACTGAATTCAAACATTTTTCGAGACGTCATAGAAAAGGTCCCGAGCTTAGCATGAAGGCATGTCTTTACCTAGAGTTAATGCCTATGCGCTTACAAGTTCGGACGGTATAAAATTGTAATTAAAGCTGCTAGCTGTATTGAATAGAACCAATTCATAAAATATTTTTTAATTGGTTGATTTCAAATGTAAAATTATACCGCATATAATCGCGTATAAGTCGAGTCAAACTGCAACAACAACGATCCATACCTGCCACAGCATAATTAGCCTGTAGATCAGGGTCTATGTTGTTTGTTCTGCTGATTACTCTGACAAACTGAACAAACCTAGATCTGCCTTCGCACTATGTGCCGGCAGGTCTGGGTCTGTGCACTTTGCAGTTGGGCTCTCTTTATAGGCGAGTATATACGATATTCTAGTTTTTCATTAAAGATTTGCAGATTATTTTCAAAAGTGGTATGTAGCATCACACTTGATAGTAAGAATATTAAAACAGTACAGTTCGATGAAGGAAGGAATTATGCATTTGACATTAGTAGATAAACACATTTTTAATGTTGCTATATATTCACTGCAACTTGAAGATGTCGTTAAATATACAAGTCCATTAACCAATGATTCGCCTAAAAAGAAATGGAATTTAAAGGAAAATGTCAGATTTAAAACAGTTGACTAGGTATATCATTAGCTGTAGCTGAGTCAATTACAGAAAGTTCTGACATCAATCTGAAATCATTCACACTTTTTAAAGAATTGAGAAAAAATGCGCAAAGTATTGAATATAGAGTACAATGTTTTAGAAATTTGGTCGAGGCTTGTTGATAATGCCTGAATGCAAATTATCAAGGATGTACGTATTTCTGTTTATAAGACATCTTTACTACGATTCTGAAGTCCGTTTGTTTACACGAATAGCAAGCAACTCTGCCAAAATATGCAACAGAACACAGGACATATTTATAACCATCCAAGTAGTTGTAGATGCTTCTGTAGTTTACAAACTGAAAGACCCAAAGTGGAGAGGATGTTTAGGAAATGTTTGATGAACAAGAGATGAAACAACAAACAAGATGACATACACAAAATTGAAAAGAAAGAGAAAAATGACAAAAACTATGTCTTCTTGTAATAGAAATCAAATGATCGATCATTTAATAGCTGGGAGGGAACCATAGCTCTCAGCAATCGTTCAAGGGGCAAACCACGCAAGGCCAGCTCCTCCCAGTCTGTGGGTAGATCCCTTGGGAAAGATTTTCCCCTGCATGTCTATTTGTCTCGAACCTTTTGTCCCTCACTGAAAGTAAACCAATAATGTCCTCTGAGCCAACGTCATCATCGAACATATCATCCGGGTTACACGAACCCCACAGATTGAAGCAGATACAAAAAATAAGCGCTCACATAATTTGATTTCGTTATGTATTAAGTTATTTAATCAAAACTGCTGAAAGAGGTTATTATTATTATTATATTATTATTATTATTATTATTATTATTATTATTATTATTATTATTATAGTAAACAAATTCGTACATGAAACATGAATCTGTGTACGATAAGAATAATGTCACTGGATTATAAGAGCTCGAACATTAATCATCATTTAATGCATGTAACATATACATCATTTCAACTTGTCTGTTCAGCTATAAAAGATACTACTTTGAAACAGACTACATTCTATCCACTAACATGGCGTTATGTGACAGCCTGATATTCTAAAACATTAGAATAAATTCTAAAACATCCAGTACATAAAAAAATGTTATTATATCTACAGGAGAGCAGAAAATAATAGTTTTATATTTCACAAACTTCAGCATTTCAATATTGCTTCCGTAATATCGACAGATTCCTGACAAAAATCCCCTTATTGTGATACCCCAGCGAGAATTTACTGTACAAGCACCCTGGTTATGGTCAAATCAACGGCCAACTCGGGCTTACCGAGGTTCATACTACAGGTACTTTGTGCATGAATCAGTGGACGAACCGAACTCAGTATTCTGAAATAGCTAAGACTAAAGTAAATATCCTCGAGTAACGCTGTGACAGACACAATCAGTTATTAAATATTGCACATGGTACAGAGGAGGACCGAGAAAGGAACACGAAAAACGAATACAATATGGCTTTTGTAGGGAAACCCTGGAAGACTCAGTCCTAAAATAACAGACGCTAAATCGTAAGGTATTCACCAGTAGAGAGATCAGCAGATATTATCACTGACACAGTGGATTTAGGATTTGAAAAAGAAACAAGTACAACAGCTTACAGTTGTTTAGCAATTCAGTTTAATGCTTTAAATTAGGTTAGTCACCTTAACCAAGTAAACATATGAAAGGTATTTAACGATATAACAATTTGTGAAATAAAACCAAGTTTTTATACATGAAACACACACACACACACACACACACACACACACACACACACACACACACACACACACACACACACATATATATATATAAGTTGACCTGCAGCAATAGTAAGATTCTTCTAAATCATGAATGGAGATACGTTAAAGTAAAATGATAGATGATTAGGCTTTTTGTATAAAAAAAAAATCGGACATGACTAACACAAGTCTGAATAGGTAAAGAGGTCATTTACAAATAAGAATTATTTTTGTCAAACTGAATATTGGACTAATTTAACATTTGGCAAACTTACTTCTAATCAGACAAGCTAGACCAACAGATTAGACTTGCTTCTCTCTGAAAGTTAGCAACATACTCACAACACTAATACAATCAATGGATAAAGTGTTAAGTAATTTGACTCTTACTAGGCTGTCTGATTCCACTGTCCAAGACACTGCTATAACGCATTCCACTGTCCAAGACACTGCTATAACGCCTTCCACTGTCCAAGACACCTCTATAACACCCTCCACTATCCAAGACACTGCTATAATATAGCGACGACGAAGCTACCAATGTAGAAAAGCAATAATTAGTCACTCAAATGAAAACATTATGGCCCATTGCCATGACTATGTATCAGCAGCTAATGTAAGGTTACAGTATGTTGTTGGTGTTGGTGTACCTGAAACGGTCACGAAAATAGGAATTATCGTTGGACAATAGTTAAAACATTCCCGCGACTCGTTTAAACTGGAGTTAATCTCTGCTGTCAACACCAATACAGTCAAAGACGGCGTTCCAAAGGATGATTAAAAATCCTTTACACAACCAAAAGAAATTGCTAAGGACAAAAGGGTTAACAAAGTAATCAAAAAGGATAAAGAAAAGAATAATCGTGATGATGATATTCCTCCTGAAAACCGCGATTTACAAAACCTCATATTGTCGCTATTTACATGTACAAACGGCACACGACAATTTAGAAAGGCAACAAACAATGTTTATATTTTGTTATCCAGGGTTAGCTCTTTAATCTGTTTCTTTTGAAGCATAGCAGTATCACCGTTGGTACTGTTCACTATTTAGACGTTCAAATACAAATCGCCTTTTAACGTGAACAAAACCCATATTGAAGATGCATCTGTTTCCCTGCTGATTGTTTTTTCTTGGGGGGGGGGTACTCTCCAATCTGTTTTTGTAGCTACATTTCAACATCAGATTTCATAGATTATATTTATTAACTTCATAACTTTAAGTAATCACATAACACCCTAATTTTCTTTCCTCTTGTGCAATTGATAATCTTTTAACTACAGGAAGCTCTTCTTTTTGAATTCTTGGGAGCAAATCATATATAAAAGGTTCTGCCCCAGTTGCTCATCATACGGTTTATTTGTACCTATTATTCTCGTATCTAATTGCTTTTTTGGTGCTGTTTTATATCGCTTTTTTTCAGTTGCTATTGTGCTTCCTCCATACCTTGCTATTGTGCTTCATCTATACCGAGTACATTCTTTGTTTTTGTCCTCCATATATAGGTTAATATATATAAACATAACCACCATATTCTTCATGCAAAGGATTTTCATTTGAATAATCAAATTAATCAGCCATTCTTTGGTTATTTCAATTATGAAGGTTGTGTCGATGCTAATGAACAAGAGTCTGCTTGAAAACAGAATTAGGATTTTTGGAAGATGCGCCTACGGTGCACTTTTTCTGTGAGCAGTTACAGCAAATGAAACATACAAGGAGATAACCGGTTAAACCTGAGAGGAAAACGTGCTGGTGAAAATGGAAGGAAAACACAACAGGAAGGCCTATGACGTATTTATCCATGTTTTAGCTGTTAAAATGCCCCTGTTAATGTCCGATGCAATTTATATTGTGGCATGACTGAATGGCAGCTTTTCTTCCAATCAATAATGTGGATATTTTATATTTTAAAGTACAAGATGCTTGTATGACTCCAAATGGAATCAGATAATTCAATGGTTTTAATGTCATTTAAGCTGCATTACCACTTGCAAAATCAGAAAACTGATTTTTATCCTTTATAAACATGATTTTGGCATTTATCACTTTCTTCGTAAATACATCCAATCAAAATTCTGATATCTAAAAAGAGATTGTCTTCTCATACACGTCTTGTTAAAAAAAACAAGTAGGTATAAACACGTAGATGTTGGTTATTTCATGAAAATGAAGCTTAGTTTCGTTTTATATTAAAATGTCCATTATTTATTGATTTAAGAAATATGTATTTTACCAAGTGTTATTATACTGTATCATCTTATTTAAATTACTTCAATTATAACTACATATCATTTCAGTGACTTATAACTGTGTAAATACCTTAACGCATAGAAATATTAACATGAATTATTGTATTTTGACATGAACACATAATTTGTACATGTGTCTAATACATGATGATGAGAAAGTATGTAAAAGGGTTACCGGTCCGATGGAATAGTGGTTAGAGCGTCCGCCTCGGATGCGGGAGGTCGCTTGTTCGAACTCCGGCCGAGTCATGCCGAAGACTTATAAAAATAGTACTAGAAGATGCCTCGCTTGGCGCTCAATATTAAGAGGTTAGTGTTAGGATTGGTCCACCTGGTGTAAGGATGATGTGACTGGGTGGGAAATTATGCTGCATGTCTGTGGCATGATGCCCCAGTGCTTGACATCACTATAAACTGTCACATTACATCGTAGCGATACGACTTACAAAATTGTAAAGTTACGTTAAAAATCCAAAACACACACACATGTAAAAGGTTATACTTACATATTGTGTTCGATTCATTACGTTTGATTGTAACTAGATCTGTCTTTGTTTTAAACAATCTCACATGTCAAACGTATCTAGATCCTAGATTTTCATAATTTTCACCTGTTTCCATGACTCACAATATAAAATCTCTTTACTGATAACATTATACACTTTTTCACTGTAAGGTATCAACATCACCTTCCTTTTAAATTAATCTCCTTCAGTGCCTCACCTGTTATGGCTTCTGAGCCCTGTCTCTAATGTCTAATGCTGATGAATGAAATCACTGGAGCAGATCCTGTTCTAAACGTGCTTATTTATTCCGGTTTTGTTCTTTATGTCCAATAGGAAATTTGCTTTCAGGGAGTACAACATGAAACACGGAAGGGACAGGCATTGTACAATATAGAACAATTTAGAATTGGTTCAGAAGACTGCAAAATGGATCCCATATACGGGTAAACAACGCTCTGAAATGTTATGTGTAAATGAAAATTGACCCCGTAAACAAATTTCGAAGATTACAGGCATCAATAAAAATGGGTAAACTGATACGCACTACCCGTTACTCTGCATAAGTCTGACAATATTAACAATTACCTACCAAAGGACCCTTTATTCAGACATAAAAGTTTTGAATTTGTCTTAATTATTTTAGCAAAGTAATTAATACATGCAAACGGAAAATATCAGAAAAATCTGGAAAAAGGCTATGAACAAAAGGACAAACAAAATAAACTTGGGCCTGTTAGCTTTTAAAAAAGAAAACAACAATAAAACAGTTTTCACCTAAGCAGTGAATTGAAATGAAACAAAATAAATACTTCAATCATTTTTCAAATATTATGGCAAGGTGGTAATATAGAATTATGGCATAAAGTGCGATTAAAAAATTTCCGAAATGTGAAAGAATTTTTAGAATTTTTAGAGAAAAGAATAATAAAATAAAGACGACGACCTGCTGCCCGGTCCTTACATCTTATTCATAAGATACCAGTATTTGGTGCACATTTTCATCAACCGACGGGTTAATTGCTTGATTCGTTTATACTTTTCAACATATATACTTTCCGCATTATTTATCATTGAGTATATCAATGGCCTACTTAATAAATGAAGTGCGTGCAAGAATGCACATGCAGTGTATAATGATCATAGTTGTGCAAATATTTGCATATAAACTGGTTTACGCACTTAAAATTTACATCCAAAATTAAATCACTTCATTAGCTACATGTTAAGATGTCTCCAGTTTTTACGTCAGATTTTAGCAATGCTTGCAACTGAGTCATTCCGTAACAGTGTTATTGAGTAATATATTTCCTTACTGCGGACCGCTCCGGTGGCTTAAGTGGTTTGAGCGTCCGACTCGGATGCGGGAGGTCGCGGATTCTAACTCCGGCCGAATCATACCAAAGACATAAAATATGGTACTAGCAGCTGCCTCGCTTAGCGCTCAGCATTAAGAGGTTAGTGTTAGGACTGGTACCAGGATAATGCAACTGGATGGGACATGATGCCACATGTCTGCGGCAAGATGCCTCAGTGTTAGACATCACTATAAACTACCACACTACAGACATCGTAGCGATATGACTGATATTTTTTTAAAGCAACGTTAAACATCCAAATCACACACACACACACACACACACACTTGCTGCCGTGTAGCTGTCATTCCATAAAATATTTCCTTACTGCCGTGTGACCGTCGTTCCGTAATATATTTCCTTACTGCCGCGTAACTGTGTCATTCCGTAATATGTTTCCTTACTGCCGTGTGACTGTCATTTAGTAATTGTAGGTTACTACTTTTGTATAGGAAAATATGAACGAGGTTCTTTGGGGGATCGATTCTGCACGACCTTGGGAGTGCAGAATATCAATCCGACGAAATGAGTTCATATTTTCCCATACAAATGCAGTAAATGCAGTAACCTTTTTATTATATACTCATTCTCTTATTCTACCTAAGGCTTAAGTATATAAACAAAAATACACTACAAGAAACAAAGTAATTGAATGTATGCTGTATTTCAAATAAATATTTAAGCGCAGATTCATCTTTACACAACAACAATATTAACGCGCATATAACTCCGCCCATCGAAAAATTGCCGCTTTTGTCTACTTAAACGTGAAATTCAGAGTCATATTGTGAATGAATGTGCGTTGCAACATCTTTCCCAGTTGGTCCGGAATGAATTTTGTTTGTTTTTGTGTTTGTTTTCTTTTCCCGATTTTACCCAATTCCGCTGAATTTATTAGTTGTTTTAATTCCACACAAAATACATGTGTCTGTGATTTGAGAAGGGAGCCTGTGACACGTTTTGACTCAGCTGCATGTGTGTTTCGCTTGTGTCATTGAATGTTTGGAATCATAATGTTGGAAAATATTAACTCTTTCAATTGTAATTATCAGAAAGACGCTGTGGAATTTCACGTTCATTTAACTTTGAGTGCAGTAAGTAGAATGTACTTGGAACGTAGTTGAAATTACAGTACAATTTCGATCAATGTGTAAGCAAGTTTTAGAACCCATGACATAGCTCATGTAATTCGGATTTGCAGAACGAAGAAAGTACATTTTGAGGAAATTCAAGATGCAAAAATGTAAGTATAATCTTGCCATTCTTATTACCAGCTAAGGAAGATATGTTTATGTGTGGTCACTTGCATGCTTCCCCAGTTATGTTATGACCTGTACTCAGTATCATGGTGTCTATCGCTAGCCTAAATCCGAAACATTGTATCAACAAAGTTAACGCGGAAAATTGCAAAGCATCTGGTGTATCACAATATATTCACCCAGCAGAAATAAGAATTCTTTGTCGTCTTCGATTATTGGCTCTGAGGCTCTTACTTTTCTAACAAGACCTTCATTTCCTTTTTTCCCACGAATTTTAGTGCTTTCACCTAGAAAATGGTGTGTATCTGACAGAGATGCGATAGCCCTTGCCCTTAGGATGCTTTTCTATGCTATTTTTATTTACCCCAGAGATTACTGGTCATAGTGTGACAAATTCCATTAACGAAATGTTACGAACATTTCTCCAAAATGGTATTTTTAATACTGGGTCTCTCGCGTTTATTGTGAACATTGTGAATATCACGTTCATTCGTTTGCTTGTTCTAAAATTTCATTTGTGACTCAGTAAGCTCATCCACATCAATTTATCACCTTTACTTTCAAATACACAAAACTGCTGTTTTAGTTCATTCACAAGCAAATCTAATAAACTGAAACCTAAAGTCTACTTCATGAGTGTGCATGGTTTGTTTGCAAGTAGTTCCTTCAGTCACACGCGTCGTGCATCTGCGTGCAATATGAGTGTTCAGTATCGTAAAATAATGTACGATTCTGATAATGTAAAGTTAACGGAGAAAAAAAAGGAGTATATAATAATATATTTTCTTATTTCATTGTAACTGTCATTCCGTAATATATTTTCTTACAGCCACATAACTGTCATTCCGTAATATATTTCCTTACTGCCGTGTAACTGTGTTATTCCGTGATCTGTATCCTTATTGCCTTGTAACTGTGTCATTCTGTAATATATTTCCTAATTGCCGTGTAACTGTGTCATTCCGTAATGTTTCCTTATTGCCGTGTAAATGATATTCCGTGATCTGTATCCTTATTGCTGTGTAACAGTGTCATTCTGTAATATATTTCCTTATTGCCGTGCAAATATTATTCCGTAATATATTTCCTTACGGCTGTGTAACTGTGCCATTCCGTAATATGTTTCCATATTGCCGTGTAACTGTGTCATCCCATAGTATATTTCCTTATTGCACTCTGCCAACAAATCACGGTTCTCTAATTAAACTGTCAGCAGTTTTAAGGCTTTTTAATGGTGGAGTATTATGGCAGAACTAGCACCTGTTCAAGTAGAGGTTTCCAAGCTGTCAGAATTAATATAATTCGGAAGGCTCTATTCACTGTCATTCATACTAAAAGCCTCTATATTCCCATCCAATATCTTCACATTTGAAAGCTATTAACCCAATCTACGATGGTAAATCTTTGTTGGAACGATTACCGATGAGAAACCAAAATGCAGCACCAGGATTACCGTACTAACCACTAGAAATTCTCTTTGTCTTAACTGAGCAGGTTTTGTCTATTTTAATTTTGTTCCCTTTAATATAACATTCCATGCGTCGCATCAAGATAGCATCACAATCCAATAATAATTGCAACTTGAGTTGAATAATGTCAGTAGATGTTCTCAAGATTATGTAATGAGTATAAATACCAATCC
>JAECUM010003108.1:0-60000 GCA_016617855.1 Megalonaias nervosa | reverse complement strand
TGTTTCAGTTCTTGATTTTGATCTGGTATGATATATGCAAATCCAAAAAACCACCTAGAATATGGAATTTAAGGTGCTTATATACCCTATTGAACTAACGAAAATGCTGTCCTTGTAACTAGTACAGATCTTTGGCATCCGTAGTAAATTATATCCGTAACTACATACCATAAAACAATTTCTTTAAAAAATGTGGTGCTGTAAACCATTGGTTACAGTAAATGTTAGAAACCTAATAAAAGTTATCTACTTTGACAGATGTGAGGAAATATTTTACGAGCAAAGTGGAAACACACATTGCAAAGGCCATTCCTGACAATTCAAAATGCTCCCACTTCGGGAGTGAAATATTCCTTTATATCTACTAAAAAGCTGTTGATTTTATTTTATATATTTTAAGGCAAAACCTTTAATTTGCACAGATTTGTTTATCAAATCTTTGACAATGCGATTAATGGCTGCAAAGTGCATTGATCAAAAGAAGTTCCGACATTTTGCTTTAGTTTTAAGACAGCGACGTTTTTTACATTTCGGTTAAAACAAATAATGTTTAGATTTATGTTTTTTGTCAAATGAATGATAGCTTTCATAGGAAAATGAAGATTAAAAGAAAAAAATTCTTTAACACATTTCTTGCGCGGATTGATACTTTACTGCGGTTAGTGTGGCTGTAGATACATAACAGAATAGTCCAAAACAATTTAGAGCATTACATCATTAACAATGAATGATTGCGAGTTCACTTGTAAGAATTTTGACATGAGCTTTTCAATTTAATTTAAATTCCTTGTTTATTTCTGTATTCAGACGTGAACTGTTGTCTTGGAAAGCTTGTATTCTATTTTGGTAACATACCATGCACCCTAATTTCGATCGTCACTTAATTACGGTTTGCAGTCAATAGTGATCGAAGCATGAGTTTTTCATCTTTTTCAGACATGATTATGATTGTGATGACAGTAAACAATTTTATTACTTTATCCAATCAAATATTTTTCTTGTCGTTGTATGTAACAGGTATAAAATACTGTATGCATATGATGATGAGAAATGATTTTATCTGTGTAAAATATTCTGTTTATTCGGAAGGACGCTAGTTCTTTGACTCAGAGTTTGTAAGAAAAGTAGAATGTACTTGTAAACGTTAATATTAGTTCAGCTTTGTTTGGTACTATTTTTCACGCACAGCAAATGAAAGATGCATCGTATGCAAGAATGAACGAAATTATTCGATCTTATTTCTATCTGAATAATTTCCACTGAAATAAAAACTATGTGATAAAAAGAATCTCAAATGGGTAATGATTTAATATTAAATTTACGAAACTCGTTGAATAATGTCCAGCTTTTGCGAGCCTCTGCTTACAAAAGCTGGACATTATTCAACGAGTTTCACAAATTCAATATTAAATCATTACCCATTTGAGATCCTCTATATAAGACCCCCTCTATTCTTTAAAAATGGCATGTAGCTACTTAACAGTCAGAACTTTGTAAAGCGTCAAAAAGTGAGAATAATGATCCTTTTCTCGTTGAAAAGACTATTGTCATCATGAATGGCTGACGAGTTATGAGCTATGTTAATTTGACCTTTCCTTCTTCGCATTTATGCTGGACTTTTGCCCTTTCAATGAGGAAGACTGAACATATTTAAAAACATTTCTTATCAAATTCCATTCCAAAAGAAAGCTAACCTAATGAAACGTAACGTTTTATCTAATATTGAGGTGCATATATTTTGGGCGGTGGATTGGGGTTGGGGGATTAGTCAAAGTCTGATGTTCGTAAACGGAGGTGAACTACCCTATAATATGTGCCATGTAATAAACGAAAACATTTTTCTTTTTACTTCTATATTGATTTCAGAATAAATATTTACCAAACATATATTGTTGATGGCACAAAAAGGAAAAGTTACTTACATTTACGTAACCCAAATGTCAAGTAGTCGATGGTGAACTGGCTGGGTGAAAATGGAACGATCCGCTTTATAATTTCTTTAATGTCTACGTTAAATTATGGCCTATTAAAACATTTCTCATCAAATTCCATTAAAAAGAGAAAGCTAAGCTAATGAAATGTAAACAGTTTTCTTTTTCAAAAGCAAGCTGTATGCAACTGTAAAGCAGATTTAAATGCTCCACGGTATGTAGAGTTATTAAAGTATATTGCTTGATTAGACATTTGTCTGTATGTAAAAGTTGTTATATTTATAACCTCAAACGTTAAAGCATTTCTGGCATTGAGCAGGATGAAGTCAAGACATCACTATGTATGGCTGAATATTACGATTATTTTTCGTTGCTTGCTTATTGAAAAGTCTTATTTGTTCTACCACTGGATGGTGAAGAGGCTGTGTATACGCAAGTTTTCATTTTCACCAAAATGAACGAAATGCTTCAAACAATCAAACGACATCCTGTCAAAAAAGACCTTGTGCTGTTTGATTTTTTTTCATGTAGTTCACGTACTGTGATGTCATGTAGTATAAGTTTAGAATCTTGTGACTTTGAGACTCTTGTTATTTTACTATTGCTTTCCTGAATTCTTGTTAACATTTTCCAAGTCCCAATCTATTCTATTTTGTCCGTTGTGGTGCCACCGTTTCAGGTTGTTTGCTTATCATTTTCTAATAGTTTTTTCTGTGCCCGCTACCGTCCATTTTGTTTGAAAGGAAACTTGGGATGTTAACTATATCTGATATCAAAATGTTATGATACTACTTACAAGTAGTGTAAATTAATTTGAATTGTCATTCGATGGACTTCATAAAATGATTATATTATGACTGACCTCGAAGTTGTGCATGATCAATGAAAATTACCCTTTAATTAATCGACAAGACACTTTATTATGCAGAGAAACTTTGACTGGCTCATTCGAACAGTGTCAAAAATCATGTTCGATCGCAACGGCGAGACAATTTTACTCGCGCTCGCAGCGACGCGCTAAACATACTGGAATGGATATTGTTACCTGCTAAAGCCATTTATAAATAATGAAGAAAAAATAGATACCTTTCTGTAGCAACAAAATTCATAACTCCTTAGCTTTCGACCTTATCACAAGGCCTTTATCAGAGGAATGAAGTCTAGACTTGAGTCATATGATAGCCAATATGTTGATCATGTGACAAAATCCTTCTTTACTCTGGAGGAACTTCCAATCTGGAATCAAAGAGACAAAGTGCATCTCGCCCATGTTGATATACAATTCTGTGTAAAGAATGAGATTGGTTTAGAAACATTGTCCGAGTCAGGTAGGGATGACTCCTCCGTCTATCTCTCTTCAACACCTACCTAGAAACGATTATGTCCGATGCCTTCGAAAATTAGGAGGGCGATGTCAGTGTTAAAGGCAGAACAGTCACTAACCTGCGCTTCGCTGATGATATCGAGGGTTTAGCACAAGATAAGCAAGAACTGGAAACCTTAGTAAACGTCTCAAGAAAGCATCACTAAGGTATGTTATGTATATCAACGCTACAAGACCAAGCTAATGACAAAGAATTCGAGTTGTATCCAAACGGAAAGAGAGTGAATGGCCAGAAGCTGGGCACAGTGAGAAGATTCAAGTACCTAGGTTCCAAACCTGATGTTTTCTCCAGGATTGCGCAGAGAACAGTAGCACTGGCTAGGCAGAAGCCTATTTGAAAGGACAGTAACATCAAAATTGGATCCAAGATCAAGCTAATGCCTTTCCCCGTCATGTCCATATTCCTGTACGCATGTGAGACGTGGACTCTGACAGCGGAACTTGAGAGAAGAATCCATGCCTTAGCGATGAAATGTTATCGAAGGATCCTGAACATCTCATACTAAGCCCACGTTTCTAATGATGAGTTGCGCATTGGAATACAAAGTGTAATTGGATCATATAAAGATCTGCTCACTACTGTAAAGAAACGCAACTTAAGATGGTCACGTCTTACGCTCATCTGGCCTGTCAAAGCCAGCCCTACAGGGCACAGTGAGAAGAAAGAGAAATCGAGGCAGACAGAAGAAGAGATTGGAAGATAACATCAAAGACTGGACAAGCATTGGACTTCATAAAGTCCCAAAGAGTAGTGGAGAACAGAGCAAAATGGAGACTGATTGTCGCAAAGTCATCAGTGGTGCCCCTACGACCAGCCAGGTTACGGTAGAAATGATGATGATGCAATATCGAATCAAACAACGCATTAATGAGTCTGGCTTGATGTCCATGTTTTCGCTATTTATATGAACCTTAACACAACATTTTGTCAACTGAAGGGTTCTTAAACGCGCAAATATTAAAAATAAATTGTTTCTTATCACCTAGTGATCTCACATAAAGAAACCCTAATTGGACGTTTGCATGGTTTCCCTTGCATTACATATGTATGACTCGTCAGTTAGGCTTTCCAATCTGAAGATTGGTACGTACAAAACACGACCCAAAACAATGAATTAATCCTACCTCGAATTACTAAACACTGATTAGAATATCCTGGTAATTGCTTGTGTTAAGAAATTAGAGAGGGTACGAAACTAATACATGAATACTGTAGATTATGATGTCTCTTCTTAGCAACTGACAAACTGCCTGGTTTGAGAAATGTCTTCTCAACACCGTCCCCCATAATCAACAA
Organism: Megalonaias nervosa; assembly: GCA_016617855.1. Taxonomy (NCBI): domain Eukaryota; kingdom Metazoa; phylum Mollusca; class Bivalvia; order Unionida; family Unionidae; genus Megalonaias; species Megalonaias nervosa. Next base: position 55,388 of record JAECUM010003108.1, on the reverse strand, counting down.
ATAATCACAAAATTTTTACAAAGCGATAAATAAAGATGTAAATACAAATAGCTCTGGTTTTATTACTGTGTATGTATGTATGTATGTATGTATGTATGTATGTATGTATGTTCTCTTTTCATGACTTGTATCTTTTACGTTGCTTTGAATCGAAATTAAATTTGCTTTCGCATAACAGACTTAGCTCAACCATGCAGAGAGATTAGAGATACTATTGTATTTGTTACGAAAACTTTCTTGTGCATCAATAATTAAATTTTCACGTCCTCCAAGATCAAATTATACAAGTGTGCATTCGATTAGACGGAGCAAATTTTCTTTTACTTCATTAGGTCCTTTCCATCAAAATTCGTTTCCTATTAATTATTTTTCGAATTCCTATTCTTTTCTTCTGATTAATTGCTATTTTAGTTAAATAAGTTTCATGGAATGTAATTTATTTATGTACAACTATGAGTTAGTTGATTTTGCTTTGGGCCGTCTGTGGATATAGACAGTGTCTTTATAGTTTTAAGCTTTTGTAACTCTAATATGAATAAGGTTCAATCGATTATGTTCTTTAAAAATTGCTCTACTGCTTTTCTGTGCTATGTAACCAAATGTTTCTTTACGAAGTTAGATTAAAGATTTAACACTTTATGAAGAGGTGACACCTATATGGTGGATATGCAATTACTTGGAAACTGTCAATGTAAACGGGGTTTTCTCACAATCCCGTGCTCCTTCCACCCCTAAGCCCATGTAGAGGCAATTGCGCGGGTTTGACTGCGCACAGATGCTCATCTATAAATCGTGAGAGAAAGAAAGTTACATTGCTCCAAATAACTTTTTGGCGTTTATTTGGAGTTTCCATCGTATAATTGCAGAATTTTAGTGGAAAAAAAGACCATTTTAAAAGCAAAACTGAGCTAAAAATATTATATACATTGATGACATTGTACCACAATGGTTTCTTCAAAAAGAAAACAATTTCCTCACTTATTGTATATTTTCGTTCAAATTCGTTGATTAATCCTGTACTGCAATATAATTTAGTGATATTAATGTTATTTTGTGACTCTTACTTATCATGCTCCAAAAGCATGCAGAGACTCGTACTAGGAAAATTCCTGCAAGGCCAGTCACTCAGTCATATGCAATGCATGTCATTGTATTAGCTCTAGTCTCATATATACATCTCCTAAACTTGACCGACATTTATATCTGTTTTCAAATAACACGTCACTCTAAAAATGTTATTATGAGGAAAGGTAAATCGAAATGAATTTCAGATTTTATGAATAGAAAGAAATATAGTGTGAAACCTGTAAAAAAATGACAAAGGACATTGCAAAGTGTCCTTTTATAAAATAGGTGCTCTCTCTCTCTCTCTCTCTCTCTCTCTCTCTCTCTCTCTCTCTCTATATATATATATATATATATATATATATATATATATATATATATATATATATTTAATTTAATTGTTTGTCTGTTAGTTAAAATTTTTTATTCCATTACATGTTATTGTAATGTAACATTGTTTACTGGACCTGACCTTGTCCAGAATTGAATTCATTTATGTTGACCTGATTGACTTTTTTAAATTTGTTTTTATTTCATTGATGTAAACAACTAATAATAGCTTCACTGTCCTCTATGGGTATGAGTTCATTGACCAAATTATTATGCAGGTAAACATGTTGATTTGGGTCAGGGTTTTGGGGAGATCAAAGTGAATTTTATAGGGTATTATGTTTTAAATAAACAAAGCTCATTAAATCGTGCTAGAAAGTTATTTTCCATTACGTAACGGTTGTTTTTAGAAAATGCTAATTGGGACCTGCGGTCAAACACAGAATTATATTATCTTGTGACTGTCAGAATTTTAACAGTTGTGCTTTAACATCTGGCACTTTAAATTGTATTATGTTGTGACTAGTTTGGGATAAATTTTACTTTCTTCAAATTATTGATTTCAAGCGATTATTTTCTCTCGAAATACAAAAGTGCTCTGATAAAATTCTTGGATAAAGACATTCATTGAAATTTATACTGAATTCAAACCTGGAATAATATTTCTGTGATTCAACAAGATACTGTTGACACATCAGCACGACGCAGGCCATAAACAACACGTCATCGCCTTCAATTTTAAATCTCTTCGGGACTTGAACTGAGCTATATTCAGGACTTTTTATTACTAGGACTTGTGTCTTTAATACTTGGATTATTTTTGGATTTTATTTGCAAAACCGTAAGTTCTTTTTTTCTTATTTGTCACTTTGTATTATAGGGAAATAAATTATTTGTTAAATTTTACAAAGCTTGTTGTCTTCACTCTTTTCTGTTACTTATTTTAAGAGCATAGACTCGTAACAGAAAATTGGGCCCTCGTCCTTGAGATACGAATTTTGCTAAAATATTTCAGAAAACTTTATTTTTGAAATTTATATTTACCTAGTTTCGGAATTTTTTAAATCCCAAGCATTATTTCACATTTTAGAAATCTTTAGTGAAATCAGCAAGCTTTTTACAATGTCATCAAAAGTGGAGATCTTGGAGACACAAAAGTAAAGGAATTAAAATTAAAATACAAGATGGAATTAGAGGTAAGAAAGCTTGAGCATCAGAAAGAGGAGAAGCAAATGCAATGAGATAACGAGGAAAGAGAGAGAAACAAATGCAGTTAAAGAAAGAAGAGAAACAATAGGAATTAGATAAGGAGGAGAGAGAGAGAGAGAGAGAGAGAGAGAGAGAGAGAGAGAGAGAGAGAGAGAGAGAGAGAGAGAAATGCAGTTACAGAAAGAAGAGAAACAAATGCAGTTGCAGCTGGAGAAAGAGGAGAGAGAGAAACAAATGCAGTTGCAATTGGAGAGAGAGAGAGAGAGAGAGAGAGAGAGAGAGAGAGAGAGAGAGAGAGAGATGCAAATGCAAAGAGAAAAGGAAGAGACGGAATATCAACTTAGATTAAGAGAATTAGAGCTGGCAGATGAAAAGTACATCCCCACTTTAGATACAAATTCAAGTTTTGATGTTACTAAGAATATTAGGTTAGTGCCTCCTTTTAGAGAAAAAGAAGTAGACAAATAGCTTCCTTATTTTGAAAACATTGCTGAAAATTCAAAATGGCCAAGGGAGCATTGGACTCTATTATTACAGAGTGCACTTTTTGGCAAAGCCCGAGACATCTATGCATCCCTGTCAGTACAGTAAAGTGCTGACTATGATCTGGTTAAGGAATGCATCTTAAAGGGTTATGAGTTAGTCCCTGAGGCTTATCGGCAAATTTCAACTATACAAACGAAGCTGGACAAACTCATGTCAAATTTGCAAGAGAAAAAGAGCAGTTATTTGATAGGTAGTGCTTAGCCAAGAAAGTTGATCAAGATTACAAACATGTAGAAAAAACTCGTATTACTTGAAGAATTCAAGAATTGCGTCCGTAGTGACGTTAAAACTTATCTTGATGAGTATAAGGTCGAAACCTTAGAAATGCTGCTCGTACTGATGAGTATTCCATAGCTCATAAAGTTTCTTTTGTAAATAAGTCTTCCACTCAGCAGTCGTCTGGTAAGAAAGTATTTCAACCTAACATGAGCCCTTCTAAATTTCAATCTGGCACAACTTTTAGAAATCAAGTTTCTGATAAGCTTGATCAGAAATCCTTATCTCTTCCTACCTGTATCTATTGCAAGAAGAAAGGCCACGCTATGTCTGATTGCTTCAAATTGAAAAATAAGCATCAGAATCAAGACAGACCTATTCCAAATGCTTTTATTTCTAAGATGTCAAGGCCACGGTCATGCATTGAAAACAATACATTTGTTGGGTCTAATAACTCCAGTCAGATTTTATTATGGAGAATTATGAACCATTCATGTCGAAGGGTTCTATATCACTCATGAGTGATTCGGCCCGTCCTACCCCTATTAAAATTTAAGGGACACAGGAGCTTCTCACAGTCTTTTATTATCGGGTACTTTTTGCCTTTTTCCGAGACATCTTCTTCTAATGAGAGTGTTCTTATTCAGGGAGTAGAGTGCGGATTTGTTAATGTTCCTCTCCATTCTGTAAATTTGTCTTTATCCATTGAGAGCATTGATTTATTACTAGGCAATGACCTAGTTGGGGATAAGGTTGTGGTTATTCCGCTTGTAACTGACAAGCCTTGTTTGGATCAGAAAGTCGATCCCATTGAAAAAGAATTCCGATTGATACCCAGCTTGTGCAGTTACCAGAGCTATGGCAAAGAAAGCTCTTGAGAATAATGTTGATCAGGAAGGTATTCCTTTAGCTAAAATATCTGGTCAGGCTTTTGATGAGGTCACTTTCACCCCTAATTTAGATCAATCAAAAGGTATTGATCACAGTGATTCTCTTTATTCTAATCAGGGTGACAAACGACAATCACTTGTTGTCGAACAGGAAAAAGATCCTGAGATCTCCTGTTTGTTTCAAAGGGCCATTAGTAAACTGAAGCCACTGAAATACTGTTTGTTATTTCACTACAAATGGGATTCGTATGAGAAAATGGAGACCTCTCGAGGTACCTGCTGGTGACGAGTGGTCGGTGAACTATCAAATTGTAGTTCCTAAATAATACAGACAGGAAATACTTAGTCTGACCCATGAAACTTCTTTGGCTGGTCATTTAGGGATTAATAAGACTTGTCACAAGATCTTGAATCACTTCTATAGGCCAAAAAAATTAAACGCGATGTTTGTAAATACTGCAGCTCTTGTCATACTTGATAGGAAAACCCAATCAGAGGATACCTAAGACTCATCTGCAACCTATTCCTGCATTTGACGAACCATTTAGCAGAATAATGGTAGACTGTGTCGGTCCCTTACCTAAGACCAAGTCAGGTAACCAATACTTGTTGACCATAATGTGTGCGTCAACAAGATTCCCAGATATATATGTGTGTGTGTCTGTGTGTCCAGAACTCGTACAGTTATGACTCTGAGTGTTACATAAAATTCGAATAAGTAGAGTTTATTTTTTTATGAGATTCTTCTTCAAACAATTACATCAAGTAGAATGTAAAACCAGCACTGCAAATGTGACGAACTGTAAGAGAGGCAAATCCGCACACATGCAAGGTCACGATGTCCGTTATACCTAATTCTGGCTACCAAAACACAAGTATTCTGTCCTCTTTCGACATGTGTCCACTATATAAAGTACATTTATTGAATGGCGCTCATTTATTTTTTCTGAAAACGCTGATTATGAACATACGTTCTCTGTGTGAATGTGTCCGTTAAGACAGAGAATATGTCAGACAATTCCATGTTTTTTCATAAAATATTGATCTTTTGCTTCCCTTTTTGTTTGAATGCCTTGTTCTCGACTTTGCAATGCTGTACGTGCTTTAATTCCAAATTGAAAACCTCACTATTTCTAATGGTTTTTAAAGTCCTTTGTAAGAAACAAGCTTATCATTAAACTCATGCCATATACATTTCGTTTATACCAAACAATACTGAGAGAGAGAGAGAGAGAGAGAGAGAGAGAGAGAGAGAGAGAGAGAGAAGTGATCTAACTTGGAATCCAATCCATCGAACTACATTTGTGTTCTTTCAATTGAAATTCTTCAGTTTTCAAAAGTTTTATTTTGTGACTTCAACAACAAATTAATATGAGATTTTAAGATATAAGCGGCCACGAAATGGATTTGTTAAAGATGAGATTCCACCTCTTCGTCAGGATTTAGAAGCTAAAATTCAAGTTTTCTTTCTTGGTTTTAACTTCGTTTACATTATTTTAGGTCCATTTGTTTAAATTGTGCGTCTCATATTCATGGAACATTAAAGCAATGAAATACTGTAAATATCAGATGAATTAAATGTGGAAAATATTATTCATCATTACTTAATAATACAAACAATGGTTTAAAAAAATGGCGGGGCTAAAGTTACCCAACAATGACATCACATCTAAAAAATAAAAATGTCAAACACATGTTGATTTCTAGCACACTTGATGATATACATTTGTGGTGCTCGATGCTCGATTTTTTTTTAAGATTCTATTTGTACACAAAATAACACATGGACGCGGCCTGTATCTTCGAATTTTAATGTTAAACTGAGCACATAAACTCTAAACTCTATCAACACAGTTATGTAGTTAATAATATCTATTAATATTCACTAAGAGAGAATCAAATATAGTTCACTGAATTCAACGTTATTGCTTATATTTCTGTATGAATATAAAGTTTTACGAACAAATGCGGAACTCCTCTGAGGGTGATAATAATTTATCGACCTTAAATCATTCCTTAAATATCAATACAAAAAGAATAAATACATGCTAGATTTTTCTACTACATACCCGGGACTTGATGGTTGCATGGGTTAGTTTAGTCACTTGTCCCCGGTCAAAGATCCTAATATAAGGATATATTAAGATGTTTTCACCAATAAGTGCTTATCAGTTAGAGACAGGAACATTTTTGTGTATGATGTGGCTAGGGCCTGTTTGATCATTGTAATGGCCACCGCCTGGGGCAAAATGCTCGCATTTCGGTTTGCCATTATAGTAGGACGATGCCTATCACCGATACGATCTACTGTGGTGATACATCCGAATCTCAGCAATACTGGAAATATAAAACTTAATATTTCACTCGTCTAATTTGTGTTTCCTCCGTGACAAAATGGATTCGTATGTAAAAGAGTGAAAAGAAACGTTGTTTCTGAGTGTGCATGGTTGGTATTTAGACCTAAATACGATATAATACGCGAGATTAGATTGATTAGATAACAGTGTACTGATATAATATGCGAAATTCGATGGATTAGAGAACAGTGTACTGATATAATATGCGAAATTCGATGGATTAGACAACAGTGTACTGATATAATATGCGAGATTAGATGGATTAGAGAACAGTGTACTGATATAATACGCGAGATTCTATGGTTTAGAGAACAGTGTACTGAAAGTACCCATTTTTTGTATTAGCTAAAGTGATGGTTCACTTGTTTCGAAATAATGGCTTTCTAACTCAAAGGCTGACGATAAATCAAGCAACTCGAAGCGAAAGCATGGTTATTCGTGGATATATCTCAGAACAGACTGAGCGGAAAGCATAAAGCATAAAGACAATGAAGACCTGCAGCACCAAAAACAGTACAGGCAACAAGATCTGAGAAGTTCAGAAGTCTAATGCTGGAGTTGTAATGATTGAGGATATTGTCACTACGAGTGTGCCAAGCGTCTCACCCAAGATAATGGTCAACGGAAGAAAAGGGCCAGCGTAAAAAGGTCTTGGAAATACGAGCAATACAATACCGATTGAAAACTCAAATGTTTCTTGAACCAAGAACCCGAATTGTACAAGCAATGTTTACTATCAGATCGGTTAATGGGAATGAACTCCCTCTTCAAGCAGACACTTGCGCTACCGTTTCTGTCATGAGCAAGTGGAGGTATGAGACACTTGAATGATGCAAACCAATGGTCAGTACTGTTGACCATTAACCTGATCAATGATTCCACTGACAAGACTGAAACTCACGAACAATAAACTAAGTTGGAAAGACGTAAAGAGGCATGTTTTTGTGTAATATAATATAACGTGCGATGGTATCCTTGGGTCAGATTTATTTTCGTCACCATAAGTATTACATTAGCAGTAATGAATGAATATTAATAAGACAGTACCATGTTAATTTGAGGAATCTATAGGTTGTCATCGCATAATTTATTTTGGATAAGGACATCAGGTTCATATGACGACTCAAATTCTTAAAATATGTAAAGAAAGAAGTGAAGCCAATAATTTAAGCAATATCAACTAGCAATTTATTTCTTACAATACAAAATAAAATTCAAGAGACATTTACAATATTGTGAATTAATTCCAAATAATCTTAAATGTCATACCACAAATGCAAAAATATATAATATTCCGGATGAATTCCAATGGTCCTGAATTTCCTGATATAACACAATGATACAGTCTAGGAATGTCTTTGAATGAGTTCACAAAAATCCAAAGTAATGTGCTAATCCAAACATAAATGAGCACTTTAGTAATTTCAATAAATATTTTAAATAAATTGTTCCTCTCAAATTAAATCTGATTTCAACTGAGCAATTGTGAACTCGAATCACAAATGGATTCCCACAGACTGAGCTAAAGCAGGAATGAGTTCTGTGATTATCAAATCCTATTTTCACTTGATCAATAGCGTTATAGGATGTGAAACCCAATACAATTGTAAGTAAGACTGGCCTTGAACACAAATGCTACGTAAACATTCTGTTTACAAATGATCATAACCTAAGGTACAATTTACAATCATGAACAAAATTTAAGCACACAATAAAGATAAATTTACTTATCAGTCAGAGAGGGATGGAGTGGTTTGTATCAAACGAGGATATTTGCTGAACTTCGGATTTGGGTGGATGTATTTAGATTCGTTACTGGAGCCTCTCTCCACGTTTTGGTTATTCAATCCGACTGAAAATGAAGCAAATGATGCCATACAAGAGGCAAAATGTCGAGTGTTCCACAAATTTGCAGTTCAGTCTCAGGCAAGGGATTGGCAAACAAGTAAATGATAGTTTGGGAATAAGTGACAGAACTGTCAGTAAACTCTTTGGCTGCCCGGGTGGTAATGATAACCAAGGAGGATGGAAAGACGTGACGTGACTAAGGCTGCATTCGCAATAACAGGAGGTTTATTCTCATTCAAAGTGATGTAGTTCTCAATGGGACGTCTGAAAGAAGCCATTGTGGCCTTGATGACATCAATTGACTGTCTCGTACCTCCTCTTACTGACGAAAGAAACGACAGTGCTGGTATCCGTTCGAAGAGTAATGTTGGCTCTACATTCTTGAATCGCCCCTTGTGATTAGCGAAAAATTAGGAAAGACGGTTCATTCCCAGGAAACTGACCGAAAAGATAGGGTGTTAGCTTATGTGAGTCGGTTCATGGAAAAAGTTGACTGGCAGGACTGTGTCACACGTCTTGAGCTTTCTTGGCTCTCGTACACCGTTACTAATACTTCAAGACCTATCTTTAAGTCAGAAAATTGCAAATGCGTGGCAATCGCGGTAGTTATGTGATCCTTGAATTGCGCTTTAAGTTTGATAGAAATAGCTGGTCAGATGTCTGCCCTCTCGATAGTTCAAAAAATGTTCTTATTTTTTTATAGTTCTCGTATCATTCTTTGGGAATGAGTGACAGTATATGATGTCTTAACTTCCTTAGAAATAAAGGATAAATAAGGACATCGAGCCAAACTCACTTAGTCCGTTTGACCTTTTCTTTGCTCGGTCTTGAGATAAGCTTAGGAACTAGATGAGGGTACTCTTTCCTTGGCGCTAATTGGTTTTAGACTAATGGATTGATACAATAACAACCTAAAGTACTTTCATTCAATTAGATCAGTTTTGTAGTAACGCATTTTGGTATTGTTTCTATATATTTACCTGCTCGCCAACACACCAGACTTCCTCCCTTAACAGAGAAGTGCACTGTGAATTTTATCCCTCTTATCATAACTAAATCACCACAGCGACGAAATACAGTTATCTAATCATTTTCGCAAAATATACTCGAGTAGAAGTATAGATATCTGACTCTCAGAATATATACACTAAACACCAATCTCCTTTATAAATGCGGACCATATCTGATAGAGACAAATGCCGTTATTTATTTTAAATGTTGAACAAAAATCATTTACATATGCATCTGCAAGAAAATAAACCTTCAGTATTTAAAGAAATATAGAGGACCTGCAGTCTAATCTGGATGAAATGATGCAATTTGCTTATCATATGGTCATCTATGTATTTGTTCGCCAAAAAGCGACTCCTTGTGTACTCTTGCTACAAAATGCGGTTTTCCTTAATAACTTTTAAACTCATGATAGAGGCTATTGATCAGGAGTCCTTTCAAAACACTGATTTTGGCTTCAATATTGTGTTCTTTGGCCTCTATGGCAACAAATAAGAAAACGTTAATGATAGAAATGCACATAGATTAGACACAAAACACTCTTCTCTTAGTTATCAGCATATATTATAACGATAAATAAAAATCCAGTAAAATAATAATTAAGGTAAAATATCAAAGTGCTTTGATCAAAGCCTTAGCGCTAATTATCAGACCATTAAGGAATTTTATAGCCCTAACTTGTTCCACATCAATAACATGTATGACCACTCAAATTAACTCATATTACTAAGGTTTATGTACTTCATACAACCTTTATTGGACTATTATTCTTAACATGTCTTTATTTCACAGCTGTCATTAAAAGTACATGTTTCAAGTAGTAGCACGAATTTCCTATATCGTATTCATTACCAGCGGCCATAACAGTTGTATGGCTACTGTGGTCATGTTGCATTCTGCCCAAAGGAAGAATATAAGTCTACCATTTTCAAACATATTCACAGCCTGATCTCTCTCTCTCTCTCTCTCTCTCTCTCTCTCTCTCTCTCTCTCTCATCAGTAATGTACGGTGAATCAGTATTGTGCAGAGATAAAAATGATTGTTATTACGACGAGATACTAATTGCATATATTTCTGAATATATGAAGGTTGTGCGTGTTTCGAAAAAGACATCCTATGAAACGTATTTCAGCATTTTGTATTAAAAGTATTTAAATAGGGAGGAGAGCAGGTAATTTCCAAACTTGCATTTTTATTTAATTTGATGAGTAATGAAGCAAGATAAATATTCATAGTTACAGCTCCGGAAAACTTAAAAACCTTTAACTGTAATAGTAAGCACGATGATGTACAGTTACAGCCTAAATGAACTTCAAAGCCTTCCTGCCATATTCAGGCATAGCTAACGGCCTACTTGAACTACAAACTTTAGCTAAAATAGTGTGCAAATAATGAGGCGTTATTACAACATATATGAACTTCAAAGCCTTTACCTGATACATTAAGCAAGATAATCAGGCTTAGTTACATCCTACGTGAAGTGCAAGTGATAATGGAAAAAAACATTTTCTCCGTGTCATTCTGCTTGCCAGTCTAAGGTAGGAACACGGCCGCGATAATTGATCCTATGTGTCCTTTTTATTAGACATACGGAATTAAACACTTTTTATGTCGATGAGAACTGAATTCCTCGTAAACGTACATATCCTTGCTAAATGCTACTATGAAAATGTCTAAACATGTAGATTTCAACAAGATAGCAGAAGTAAAAGTGCTAACACAGCTGAAAAATGTCTGACAATTAAAATGTACATCTGCTGCTGTGTTGTTGATACATCTCTACATTCAAAAACATACGTTACAATTGTTGCCTTAACATGAGTGGCTGTCAATGAATTTGTATACAGAAAAATAATTAGGCAATAGTGTCTATTATCTCAGTAATGAAGCTAACCATCTTGATTGGCTAAACGTTTTAAATTTGATCTTCAGTATCTTCACTGGATGATATCTTATGCATTTCGGGTTAATTTGTGTATTCGTCCAGCGGAAACATTTTGTGCTTTTTGGGATCGATGAGATCAAAAGAGACAGAAGGAATGATATAAATTGTGCCTATTTATCTTCACTTACAGCTTCAGACTTTGAGAAATTTAGCCATGTACGGCAGATGTCCATTGATCAGACAGTAAGAATCTTTAATGTTATGCCAGACTTAATGTTTTATCTCATTGATTTTAAAATTATATCTTTTTTTCGGGTGAATTAATTTGATATTTTCCCCGTGTGTGAATATTTGACAAATATTAATCTACTTTGAAATGTTCTTTTTCGAATGCTCTTGGGCTTCTATAGACTAAGTTTAGATTGTGGGTGCCATACACATTACGATACATTAAAACCAAAGTTTGGAACCCCTATCTTTCACTTACCAAATTATATTGCAAAGTATTTATAATACATATCCATGCCTGGACAGGCTAAGGCATCTTGCATTTATCCTTATTTTCATCTTGAACTACTGCTTGGGTAACTTTAAATTTCTAGACAATTAAATGGAAGACAGTGAATACAAACACCAAGATGAAGACAAGACTGAATGATTTTATAGGAGCGTACTTCACAAAAAAGAAAAGATCCACGTTTTGTTAAACTTAGTTATTAGCTTGGGAAACGTTCTCAAACATTTAAACGAGTAAAAACCGAACGTTTAGAACAATCTTATTTAGTTCGTCTTCTATACAGGCGGAACATACGTTGGATTTTAGCAATTACCAATCGCACGATATATTACAACATAAAACTATGTTTTATGGGGCAACCAAATAACAGAACTGCTTTAAGTCCGATTGGCTAACATTCTTGTTAGATAAACAGCAGCATGTCCATCGAAAAGAAAAACATCAATAACTCTGTTTATTACTCGACATTTATATCTATTATCGCCTGCATGCAGTATGCTTGTAAAGAAGCTAATAAGTTTACAGATGGTCCATCATCAACAATGAACTTTGAAGAAATTATCAAGTAATCACCCATTTCACTAAACTAGTTTACAACTGACTATGCGTATAGCACATGTGCATTTCCTGATAAATGGTTAAACACGTACAATGGACTTTTAAATCAAATATGCACTGCTAGCAGACGTAACAACCTTTATCCTGTTGGCTAACATTTTCGCTCTATAAACAACTACATATCAAGCGAAGCATCAACACATTAACACAATGTGCAAAGCGGCATTAAGCTCTGCTATTATTGTTAAACACAACATGCTTATAAAGAACGTATTGAAATGTATAATTAGTTCTTCATCAGCAATGAATTTAAGGGCAAGATTTCAAGCCGATAATTTCAGGTTCCTTTTACCCAGTTCACAATAAACTAACTGATAGTCAATGGACTTTTGTTTAAAATGTTGCTTTTTCACAATATATACAGATTATTGTGTTGCTGGGTAAATATATGAGTGAAACAACAACACAACAAAGTCTCTACAAGGATAATGGAATTAAACATATTTTATTCAAGGACATTGAACCCTACAAAGTCGTGAAAAATTAAATACAATACGGTATGGAAAGCTTTAAAATGTCAAGAAGCGGGTATGTAAAGAGTTTAAGCTGTTATATGTGTTTCAGCAGCTACATTAATAGCTATTGGGATTGTCGTTACGTTAACCTCCACTGGATTTAGCACAAAAGTCATATGAATTGTTTGAAAGGCTTTTAAGGACAAAAGATTTGGAGCAAAGTTTTCAAGTGTGAGAAACGGGAATATCAGCCATCACTAAGTTGAACACAATCGACGACATTGTCGATAAGCGATAAGGCTCGTCTCAAATTGACGACGACGTGAAAATCATTGTGATCACAGAAAAAGATAGCTGTGATGATGAGTTTATTTTCATTGACAACGAATAATAAGTGATGAAAAACAAATTAAAGGTAATAAATGAAAGAAAAAAAAATGAGAATTAAAACCACTAGACAAATGGAGAGTTCAAACCAAAAGATCTACTTATATTTGAGTCACGTCCTGAAAACAACATATTTATTACCAATCTAACTGATAACATAAAAAGCATTTCGTTGCAGAGAATAGATTTTGTTTTTATTGCGTATTAAAATATTTTGCAAGAACGCAAAAACAATCTCTTTGGCTACGTCACTGACAAGAATGAAACCATGACTGTTTTGATTTCCGATGGCTATTACAACTTCATAACGTACATTTAAAAAACAAAGACTTTAAATTAAACGAAGAAAGTATTGATGTTGAAGCAAGCAACACTCGGAGTCAATATTACGTAGTATACATACTCAAATATAGTGTTACATTGCTGGGATTCAATAACTAGAGGGCGTACAAGTACCTACAGAATCACATATAGTTTGCAGTTTTTTTCAACCATGAATGTATACATCTTCCTCGACCAAACCAATATTACGCGAAATACATTAATCCGCGTTTAAAATTTATTTTTTTAAGTTAATAAGGAAAGTGATTAACTGAAACTTTGTTTCGAACAATGTTTATGACAATTTTGAACAATTACAGATAGATACAATTTGCAGATTGTGTCAGTATAAAAGATTAAGACTGAAAAGTACAAGATTTTTTACGGCAGGGAAGAGGTCAGGGTAGGACAACTAGGACAAAAAGTTCCTGGGCCCCACAACCGCCGGGAGCCACCGACGTAGAGAAGAAAATTTATTTTAATTCATAGGGGTCTGCTAGAGAATATTTCCTAGTGCCCAAAATCGGGTCCGCGGTCCTGTTTTACTGTATGCATGTAACGTGTGCTTTCCATATAAAGTAAATAGAGAATGTAAAGAATGTAAATATATCACTTCAATGTCTCAGTAATCATTTTACACGTTGATACAAAACCAGGTGCAATAGATACAGCACTAGGTCAAAAGAGTAACGGTCTCCGAGACCTCGGCAATAACCGTGCAGTCAATGAAAGAGACCATCACAAGGTCAATTGTTGCAGATAATAAAAGGTTTGCATCGAGGAGAGTTGATAATTAAATAGCATACACATTTAGTATAAATAATTTTGAATGATATATAGACGTCGATGAAACAGGTTGACAATATATTAACTGTTATTGAAGATAATGACAATGAAAGAGCAAACTCTCTGAGATACAATGTCTAGTTGATGAAAAAGGAATATGATTTTAGAAACTAAATCCACTGCCGTAAAGTCCCTACTATCAGTACAGTAAAAGAGCAAACGATTTACCTAACACTGGGCAGTTATAAGAACCGATATAATGGATGAAAAACATTGTGATAAATGTCCTAGCTACAGAAACTGGGAAAGTTATAACATCGCTGCAAAGCTATATAACATTACGATCTCATCCTGAACAATTACAGACAGACTTAAATAACGAAATTACACAGAATGATGAATAGATCAAAGGGTCGACAAGGGATTTAAACCCACAACGGACTGGCCTTAACAACAAGGCTACATCTAACACTAATAATTTGTCTAAGTTGCAGGGGAAAAATGATGAAAAATGTATGCCCAAAGAAGTCAGATGATGAAAATAGATCAAACTGGATGTGAACGAAAGCACGATCATATCACTGAAAATAACATACGACAAATCAATTACAGTTTCAATTGGCATAATCAAGATAATAAAATATGTTACATTGACCGTGTTTTACAACAATTGCTGGCTGGGGTTGAATAATCTAAAATAGATACAGAAGGACTTGTTGCTCTAGAAGTGATCAGTAATATACGTTTATGCAGAATAACACAGATGAAATAGACAAACTAATGAAGTGGCTGGTTAAAAATTAACTTATTTATGTAAACCTGAACAATTCCTGAAGATGAAATATACACTGAAGTAAACAAAAGACACTCCAGTTAAATGGTTTTGGTGGAGTTAAGACCCAAATGGATGGAATAAGACGCTCTCGTCCCCACGAGTCTCCCAACTATGGGTAAAATAGTGTGATGATAGCACATCATCACTGGGCGGAAGTCTTCCTCGATGAAGTCAACGGCCAGGGCGGAATGGCTCCAAGATGAGCTCAACGACCATGTGCTCACGGCCAGGGCGTGCCACATTATATCAGTGGGTTTCGGCTGTGGTCATCCAGTCTGGAGAGGGATGGGCTCCGCCAGGCTGTATCTTGCCTTTGACACACCACATGAAGGCAGCTAACAATTCTTCCATACCGGATCGGTCGCAGCCCGGGTCATTACCATCCGCCTAAGGGCGACTCCTTTCAACATCACAATCATACAGGCCTATGCACCCACATCTGACTATGATGACAACGAACTGGAGAAAGAATTAACCAACTGCAAGATGTCATTGACAACTCACCCAAGAAAGACATCCTGTTTGTACAAGGAGACTGGAATGCAAAGGGAGTTGATTCACAGACAAACTGGCAAAGCACCTGTGGACCCTTCTGCAATTCAGAAACAAATGAAAGAGGACTCCGGCTCTTGGAGTTTGCTGCCTACAACAATCTTGTGCTAGCCAACACATTCGGCCCTCACAAAGCATCTAGAAGATGGACCTGGCACAGTCCAGATGGACAACATCACAACTAGAATGACAATATCTTGGTGAATAAACGATTCTGCACAGGGCTGAATATCGCCAGAACATGAAGTTTTCCAGAAGCAGATATTGGAAGTGACCATGATTTATTAATGACAACGTTTCGCCTCCACCTGAAAATGATCAAAAAGCCTAACCAACCAAGAATCAGATTTGACCTTTAAAAATTGAAAGATCCAAAAGTCACAGAAGCCTTCCAAGCAATGATAGGTGGTAAATTTGCACCATTGATAACCCTGGACAGCCAAGACACCGACCTAGAGTCTTTAACAACCACATTCAACACAGCAGTGACTAGCACAGCTAGCGAGATCATTGGCAAACATCATCGAACAAAGAAACCTTGGGTCACGACAGATGTCCTTGACCTATGCGACAAAAGAGAAGAGCTGAAAAAGGGAAAAAGAGATAATGAAGGAGATCGAAAATACAGAGAGATAAAAAATATGATCAGGAAAAGCATGAAAAAGGCAAAAGAATCCTGGATAGAAAGACAGTGCTGCAAAATCGAAGACAGTCTGAGTAGAAATGACAGCAAAATGGCATATCAGCTGGTGAAAGATCTCACAAGCCATAAACAAGGGAAAACTACTACAATCCAAGACAAATCAGGAAAATGCCTCACAGAAGATCAAGAGATCCTCAAGCGATGGACAGAATACTGCTCAGAATTGTACAATCATAAGACCCAAAGAGATCCAGCAGTACTAAATTGCCCTCAGGCGGAAGAAATTGATGACAACCCCGTTCTTCGTGAAGAAGTAGAAATTGAAGTTAGGCCACTAAAGAAAGGAACGTCAGACGACATTGACATCATACCAGCAGAGCTCATTCAAGCAGGAGGAGAAGAGATAGTCACAGTCCTAACAACAATCTGCAACAAGATATGGCAGACAGGAAAATGGCCCACCACATGGACTCAATCCTTGGTCATCGTGGTCCCCAAGAAAGGAAACCTACAGCTGTGCCAAAACTACAGAACCATCAGTTTAATCAGTCGCCCGAGCAAAGTCATGCTGAAGATAATTCTCAATAGAACAGACTAAAGCCTTAAAGCAGAGAAAATTATTGCTGAAGAGCAGGCAGGCTTCCGAGCAGGAAGGAGCACCACAGAACAAATATTCAATCTCAGACTCCTTTGCGAGAAATACCTTCAGCACCAGCAGAATCTATACCACGTCTTTAAAGATTTCAAACAGGCCTTTGATAGGGTATGGCATGCAGCCTTATGGGCAACTATGAGGAAGTACATCAGCTCAAACCTGGTGCAGGTTGGTGAGCACCTCTATGACAAAGCCACCAGTGTTGTCCTCATAAATGGCAGCAGAGAAGATTGGTTTCGAACAACAGTTGGAGTCAGACAGGGATGTATACTGTCACCTACACTATTCAACATTTTCCTGGAAAGGATCATGGAGGATGCCTTGCATGTCCACAAGGGCACAGTCAGCATCGGAGGAAGAACAATCGCAAATCTTCGCTTCGCAGATGATATTGATGGTTTAGCAGGAGATGAAAAAGAACTGACTGACTTGGTTGAGCGCCTCGACACAACCTCCACAGCATACGGTATAGAGATTAGCGCCGAAAAAACCAAACTGATGACAAACAACACCAACGGCATCAATGCAGAAATAAAGGTCAGTGGACAAAAGCTGGAAAGAGTCACAAGCTTTAAGTACTTGGGATCAATTATCAAAGACTAGGGCTCCAAACCAGAACTACTTTGCAGAATTGCCCAGACAACAGCAACAATAACAAGGTTGAGACCAATATGGAAATATACCAACGATGCTTTTGGTTTCAAAATAAGGCTGATGCACTCGATTGTCATATCTATCTTTCTGTATGCTAGTGAAACATGGACGCTCACATCAGATCTATATAGAAGGATTCAAACCTTTGAAATGAGATGCTACTGCAAGATCTTGGGCATCTCATACATTGACCATGCAACCAACGAAGATGTCTTCAAAAGTGTCCAACGAGAGATCGGAACTGAAATGGTACGGTCATGTCTCAAGATCATCTGGACTGGCAAAAACCATCTTGTTAGGCACAGTGCGAGGGTGCAGAAGAAGAGGCAGACAGAAAAAGAGGTGGGAAGACAACATTAAGGAGTGGACAGGCATGGGATTTGGAAATTCCCAAAGGGCAGTAGAGAACAGGGAAAGATGGAGAGAATTGGTTGCAGGGTCAACTGTGGTGCCCCAACGACCTCTTGGGTTAAGGGATTGATGATGATGATGATGAAGACCCAAATAAACGACGATGTAGTGGTATTATAAACTGAATTATACGCGGAAATGACTCTACAGAGAGTTGTATTGAAGTTAGAATGGACGAACTGAAGACTTAAATCGACAACAACTAAAAGCATTTTGACCACACAATGAAACTTATAACCGTTATTTACTGCTTTAAGACATTAGTATTGTACCGATGAAAGAGAATCCAGATAGTATTAACGTAAGTTTTGGTATTTATCATAAATCCTATCAAAAATGTAAAGACATCTTGTTATTGTACTAGTTATGAATATCAAACAATGAAAATCAGTTTTAAACTCCTTAATTACATCTCTACAGTTGACTGAAACTTATGAATTTGATTAAGCTTCATCTCATTCGACTGAATACATTTTACACACAAAGAGTGATTCAGAGTTATACGTCATTATATATATATATATATATATATATCTATATCTATATCTATATATATATATATATATATATATATATATATATATATATATATATATATATAAACCTAAATCTAATATAATTTATTTATTTTTATACATGTTGTGCATATGCAGCTAATCTAAAACTTGAATCTAATATGTACAGCGCAAAACAATGATAGATATAATATCTCGAACGGAACAATATTTCATATTTTCAATTTAAACATAATCCAGACGTACAGTTTCACCCTCTACATAATTATTGCGTTGTACACTCTATACACTCAGCCACTCTCAAGTGTCATAGATCATCATCCAGTGTCTCACCAACTGTATGCTGATGACACTCAAATATACAAATCTAGCCACCCAAATGAAGTTGAAGCTACCATCCAAGGTGTAGAGAGGTGCATTTCCGATGTGAAATCATGGATGACATGTAACAAGCTGCAGATGAATGATGATAAAACTGAAGCCATTCTGATTACAACACAAAGACTTTCTCATTCACATCCTTTACCTCAGACAATAAATATCAGCAACACCAACATTAAATTCACACAGTCAGTACGAAATATAGGTGTTACTCTCGACAGGCTGCATATCTTGAGCTGAGACGCATCAGCTCCATCCGCAAGTATCTTTCAGCTGATGCCACTAAAACACTTGTTTGTTCCTTAGTACTTTCAAGACTGGATTATTGTAACTCAATTATGTCTGGTTCGTCTCAATATCTACTCCAGAAACTTCAAAAAGTTCAAAACACAGCTTCTCGGATCATCCTTAGAGTACCACAATCAGAGCACGCCACCCCCCTGCTCTGTACCCTACACTGGCTATCCATTCGATCCAAAATTAAACACAAAATTTGTTCTCTGTGCTACCTTTCACTGACGGGCTCCAGTCCAACATACCTATCCGACCTCACCCATGTGTACACACCAGCAAGATACTTACGCTCCTCTTCTGACACTCGTAATCTCATTATTCCCACTATGAAAATAAAATCATATGGACAAAGTTCTTTTGCATACCAGGGCCCAGCAACGTGGAACGAATTGCCCACTGAATTTAGACACAAAGACACAGTGATCTCATTCAAGAGCGCTCTTAAAACTCACCTATTTCAACTGCAAAAAAAGACTTAAAGACCTAATAATGTATCCTTACCTTAAATATTTACAGCATGTTTTCTGTTTTCTAATTTCGTGGTGTTTGTTTTTATTTTTGTAATCATATCATTATATATGTTTTTTAAGTGTTGTCAAATGTTGTAAAGCGCTTAGAGCTTCTAAAGATTAGGCGCTATACAAAGTCCTCATTATTATTATTATTATTATTATTATTACACAGCAGGATACAAAGAGGCAGGAAATGTGTTACACTTAAATAGAGAGCAAACAACAGAAGTTGTGATTCGGGAGTAATAACTAATTAACGGTTTAGCATTTATTTGAAGCAATTATCTGTATTAAGTAAAAGTTTAGCATTTATACGAAGCAATTATCTATAATAACTATCGGTTTAGCAATTACGGGAAGCAGTTATCTGTATTAACTAAACGTTTAGCATTTACAGGAAGCAATTATCTATTCAAGCTATTTGATCCCAATGAATCCGATGAGGAACAATTTACACACGACATGTTTTGGAGAGATACCAGAGAAAAAACTTAAAGTAATGAAAACGCTTGACTATTTGAATAAAAGAATGGGAGAATAAGATGTAATTACTCAGGAAAACCTGAGCTTTGTTTTTACTCTGTATTAGACTGCTAATGATGGTCAACATGATTAAAATGTAATGATGGCAATGTAAAATTAAAAGACAAAATCAATAACAGTTGAATTATTTGTACCAAACTTGAAATGAACATGTTAAATCCAAACACATTTTATTTGTTATTGTTTTGTTGTAATGGGTGTTATCATGCACGTCACCGTTCCGGTGGTCTAATGGTTAGAGCGACCGCCTCGGATGCGGGAGGTCGCGGGTTCGAACCCCGGTCAAATCATATCAAACACTTATAATAATGGTACTAACAGCTGCCTCGCATTAAGAGGTTAGTGTTAGGACTGTTCGACCTGGTTTCAGGATAATGGGACTGGATGGGACATTATGCTACATGTCTGCGGCATGATGCCCCAGTGCTAGACATGCGATATGAATGAAACATTGTTAAAGCTACGTTAAAAATCCAAATCACACACACACACACACACACACACACACACACACACACACGTGCACACACACGCACACAAGCACGCACACACACATGCACACACACACACACGCACACACATATCATGCAGGTAGTTTAAAAATTTAAAGATTAATTTTTTAGGGATTTGTTTTAGCACATTAAATAGGAAAGATGTCGACGTTCGGTAAATGAATATCAAAAGAAGAACGTTCAAGGAGTTAAATACTTGAATCAAACACATCATTGTACCATTCTCACACCCACTTGGTACCACGCACACATCCAACAGCATTAAACCTCAGAAAATCTGGCAAGCTCGCATCCATAGATCAGCCAAAATATAATGAATGTACCCGGTGTTTTGTTTTGTGTTATTTCTTTCATTGGTGTTATTCATGTACATTGATATAAAGTAAAATGAAGTTATAGCTATGGAGTGGTACACAGTTTGGGAACAATGATCATGAGTTTTATTCTACAGAAAATAAATTATCTTAAGCTAAAGGACATACAAAGATCTGTGGTTACCTCCATCAGTTGGGACAAACCGAACTGTGCAAGGAAAAGCTGAGGAAACTGAGTTCATGATCTCTGTCACGCAAAATACTGTTACAGAAGCTATACAGTTAACAGTGTTTGGAACGTAGTCTATGATACTGCTAAGATCTTTCATCAGGACTTTAGATTTAAATTACACCAGTCAAAACAGCTGACGAAAGCAAAGACTAGAAAATATTTGCCAAAGTACGATACGACTACCTCTGAATCAATTACCAAAGTAATAATGACGAATATAGAAATGGACTTGATTTATTTTATGACTACATCAAGAGAGAGAGAGAGAGAGAGAGAGAGAGAGAGAGAGAGAGAGAGAGAGAGAGAGAGAGAGAGAGAGAGAGTATCCTAGGCATAACAGCGAATACATATTTCACTAGCATTATTCTTGATTCTCTCAGAATGATTTTGAAGGTGCTGTGAAAAATGGCTGATAAACCTGATCAGGTAAAGATTTACAACTCGGCAACAGAGAAGACCTTAGTGACTGTGAAATGTCTTCGAAACATAGTTATCACCATTGTTTTCAACTGAGTCTAACGTTTTTAAAAGCCATTAATTATTTTGCAGAGCAACAAATGCACACATTAATGTCCAACGTAAGTGTCATCAATTATCATACTGGCATTCATTGCATCAGACTTGACCAGAGAAGTACTCATGATAACAGACCACAAAGAAGTACATGTGTCATATGCACAAATCATCAGAAAATAAAATTTTGATCTAATTTGTTTCAGATGGCCGAATTAACATACAAAACAGACAATTCACATCAATCCACTTTTAAATATGTATAAATGAAATCCATGTTGTTGAGCGTGGTTGAACGTTTTATGATTGAACTGTATAACATGAATATTTGTAAAATAAGAAACCATGGTAAAGCATTGTTTACACTAAATTTGCTAGAGACTGAATGCAACAGATTTTTTTTTTTTTTTTTTTTTTTCGATCATATTGTTATCATTTGTCCAACTTTCACGTGCATAAGACCGAAGACCTATATTGGATATTAAAGATAAAAAAGATGATTGTATTGTTCTCGGAAGATAAACTGGATAGTGGCTAGAGTTACTGTTTGATATGCGTCAGGGAAGCAGCACTTTCTGTATGATTGGTGAAATTTGATGAGGTAAAACGGAAAGTGACCCTTTTAGCCAAGCTAGTTTTTAGTGGAAGACATTTTGATGTATCGGTCTGGATGATTGTACTGAATTACAACTCCATGATCTAAGATTTCAAAAAAAAAAATACACGGATGTTGTATTTTATAGCTGTGACAAGAATCTCTTAAATAAGAGTTTGCATATATTATTACGTAAACCAAATAAAAGTAATGTTTAATGAGAATCGAGTTTCCATTAAGTCGAAAATATTGACTTGTGTGCGTACGTTGTCAACACTATTATACTCATTACATTGCAATATATCTGGTGATTGTCGAACCTCAGTAAATGCATTAGATGGCAATTTTCTTGTGACTGATCAATAATATTTTGTACATGTTAAATTCTTTCTATGTCGTATTTTTGGTATTACAAATCAAACATTTTTGTTTGTTTGCTTTTGTTTTCTAATGTGTCTCAGTCCTGTATAAGTAGTCTTGTCCTGAAACAAAATATTGGTATGCCATTTTGCTCATCCTTGAAAACACCGTGTAACCTTTTAATTCATTTATATCATGTCAAGTACGTTTTTAGTTTATTAGCTTGAACGAAATAAAAGTACAACAGAGGCACATAATAAATCTCAATCAGTTATGAGTAGTCTTATCCTATCAACGATTTTGCTTATCAGTTTGTTGTAGTAGAATTCATACATCAGCGATCTGGATAGTTCTAGCACAGACAGAACACCATAGGTTTGGTTTGTTTGATCTGTTTGTTTTTGAGACTTACTTGTGTCGCAAAAGTCACCGAGTGCATTTCAATTTGAAGTGTAACATCACATTGTGAACATATCAAATAAGTTTACTATCGACCACACATTCACTATTTTCTGACACTTACTTGGTTTTATTGCTTCATATTCGTATGGTTTTTTCAATACGCTTTTCTAAGCCGTATTCAATCGATATAGTCAGGAAATATCAAACCATTTCTGTCCCTACTTTATAAAGTATTGAAGACGATGCAAGGATTTGTTATCCTCCTAACGATAGATAGTTTCATTCGGGTACTTCGTGTAGTTGGTAAACATAGATAAATTGGTCGATCAAGAAAAGCTAAAGGCGATGTTACTAATTAGGCGATGTTACTAATGATAATTCATGTAATAAATTAACCTCCTTCTTTATCTTTTAACTATGCATTTTGCCTGTGTTCTCCTACTTGTGTGACCTTCGTATCAATTATCCTATTAAATACAAATAAACCGATAAACAGAATTTAAAGTTGGGCTTGCTAATAAGACAATTTACTAATAATATCCTTCTTCTGCAATTTAAATTAGTTAGTTCAGACTTGTATTCTGCTAGTCATGGGATCAAAAGACAACATCTGATAGGTCAAATATTTTATTACGTCATGTCTCTATGGTAACTACCTGAAACTCATTAGGCGAAATATATTTTAACTAGAACTACGATTTCCAAAATAATGTTGTAGGGGTGAAATCAGCAGTGTTTTTGCAAAATTAAGAAATAAAGCTACCGGAACTAATTTATTTGCTTATACTATTTTATGTTCAAAAAGAGGAGAACGACAAAGACCATTATTTAAATGTATGAATATAAACAGAACCTACAATATAAAATATAATGATGGAATTTAGTACAAACATAAATCTAAATAACTGACGCTCTTTGAGTCAAAATCTTTCAAATTTGTTTAAAGGGAGTGACGGCCGACTGCCATGTATAACAATCTTTAGATATACATACTAAAGAACTAGTGTAAATATGAATCCAGCTGCGTTAACGTAAACGATATCAATTCAACAGCTTTAACGTAAACGATATGAATCCAACAGCGTTAACGTAAACGATATCAATCCAACAGCTTTAACGTAAACGATATCAGTCCAACAGCTTTAACATAAACGATATCAATCCAACAGCTTTAACGTAAACGATATCAATCCAAGAACTTTAGTGGTAATAATATGAATCAAAGAGCGTCTTTCTGATAAAGGGGTTACATGTAAAATAATGTTGCAAATTTGCTTGTTCTTAACTATTTTAACTGGCTGGCAAGAAAATCATGCTGGCAATACGCGAACTGTCAATAGACAAAAGACAGATACTATTTTCGGCTTTTCCCTGAGGCCTGCTTTATTGACTTTGTTTCAAATCAAAGCAGTTGTATCAGTCATTTATGATCAGGTCTCGTTAAAAAAAAGTACGTTCTTGGCGGCCATATTTCAACCCTTTTCTTCCTATGGCAATAACGTATGTGGATTTAAAACAAATCCACACTCGATTTATCTGCCTGTACTGCTACAGTGGCCAATGAATTAACCTTCTCACTCAAACTGAAATCATTGATTTTAGGTTTGCGATAAAAGTCATACCTTATGTAAATATAATAGCTCAGTTTGTTGTGCATGCTTTACTTGGCTCTTTTTTTAAACAAAAGAAGCTTTATCAATTTGGTCACTAATATGTGGGTTCTTGTTTATAGTTTCAGAAGTTGCCCTCTTTATAATGAATATGCATTTGTTTCATTATTGCCCTTGTTCCTCTTGGGCCTCTTTTTTACTGATCCCATAATCCTTACGAATTCGAGGGCCTTGGAGTCATCGTGAACATATATTGCACTGATACAGGGTGCAAGATCAATATACAGTTTTTGAAAGTGACAGTTTTTTTTATGTGTAATAAAAATATAATACATGCAAAACCTTGCTAATATTGCCAGATTCATTACGGGGGGGGGGGGGGGCTGTATTATTGTACATATAGAAACGTATTTTCTGTTGATACGACATAAATCTTTTCATATGTTTATATATTTTAACTTGACCGCCATGGCAGCCATGTCGGAAGTCACATCCGAAACACTTTCATTTTGGACTAACTAGATATTATAATAAGTGTTTTAGTGGAAACGTTTAAGAGTAGTGATAGCAAGATGTTTTAGATGGCTGCCATGGTGGTTTTCTTGAGATCGAATTGATTGAATTTTTATTTAGGACCAACCAGATGTCGTATAGAGGCTTTTAGTGAAGACCTCATGTAGATATGACTATATGTTGAAGAAGAATAGTGATAAAACAAAAATTTTAAAGATGGCCACCATGGCAGTCATGTTGGTGGTTAAATAAGCACGATTTGTAAGATGGCCATCATGGCAATCATGCTGGTGGTAAAATCGGTACGATATATTTAGGACCAACTATACATCTTAAGAAGTCTTTTAGTGAAATGCCCGTGTCAGTGCAACCATGTAATTATGAAAATTGCAATATCAAGATTTGTAAGGTGTCCACCCATGCGATCATGTTGGACGACAGATCAGCACAATTTATATTTAGGATTATCCTCATCTTCTTAGTCTATTAGTAGAAAACCCATAGTAGATAAGATTTGCAAGATATTGTCTGTCCAAGTGCAAGCCAATCTGATTAAAGTCAGATCTCCACTGTTCTACGCGAAGATCTGACAGCGACCGCTTAGGGGCCATGTTCTGGTGACATATGTTATTACCATAATCGCAAATTCATTAGCCAATCAGATTAAGTCTTCAATCTTCGCGTTTGGGAGACTGAGCAGTATGGTTGAAGAGCATAACGTATGTCGAACGATTTGGTTTACTTTCCGATCTCTGAAAGCTGCATTTCCGTTGGCTAATTCAAAGGTCACATGAACATGACCCTTAAGCAGTCGCCGCCAGATCTTACCGTAGGACAGAAAAATCTGATTTTAATCAGATTGAGGGCAAGCATCTTCATTAGGATTAACTTGACCCGGTGATCAAAGTATGTTAAACATTCCATGGAATCCTCCCAGTAGCTTATGGGTATTAACAAAGAAGACTTTTTCTAACTTACTGATTAATCCTGGACGGACAGTAAACGGATGACAGGGCATTGCATAGGTTGGAATAATATCAGTATAGCTAATAAAAAGCAAGAATCTTACGTTTGCATTAATTTTAATCAGTCATATAAGCCGTTGCATGCATGAGAAAAGATGCGAGGAACTTTTTACATTGTCACTTGAGAAAACTTTAGAACACAAATATCTCCGAATATGTCATGTATATTTTAAATATTCAAGCAGTTCTCTCTCTTACACAGCACAGCAGCATTAATGAATATTTTCAAAAAGGTATGTATATTGAGTTAAGATAAGGTCCACACTTTTAGTAAATATATCATTTATCCACTGATAAATTAGACATACAAAGATATAATTTATCCATACAAAGTCTTAGATTTGACTTGTCGTTTCCGACCAGTTGATACAGTTTAAGAGTCTTCACATCATAACTTAAGAAATAGCTCCAAGACACGTACTACAAAACTTCAAAAATTAAACTGATTTTCAAAACTAATAGAAAGAACTAAGCCAGGTCAGATATAAAGATCATAAGTAAAAAGCTCTTAATTTTCTTTCCAAAATCTCCAAAATCTAGTAGGTTCTAGTCCTCATCGTCGATCTTTTTCTCCCGTCGCTGGGTTCTCATCGTCAGGGAATCTTTCTAATTGCTCTTGTTCCTCAAAGGGGCTGACATTTTCTTTTACTTCAGTCTCCGACGTATCATCAAATTTTCCTGCTGGAAGATAGGGGTTTTTCATCTTTGGACTCTGACAAGTGAGGACTATTTGGGCCAAAAGCACCCTGTCTTCAAATTAAACCTAAAACAACGACATGTAATATTCAGATAGTATAGTCATTGTGACTGGCATAAATGGGTTACTTTCTGTTGAATCTGCCATTTGAGACAGGAATAAAAGTACATCAATTCCATCTTTAAAAGCAAGTATTTTTCCGGTAAACTATTATGAATTATTAAATGAGATGTTCAACATTTGACTAGCAATCTTAAACAAAGATATAGCACTGTTGTTTCAAATCTTAATTTTGACTAATTAAGCAGAAATATTTACCAATAAAAAAAGATATTGAAAGTTTCATCTAAACATACATTTTTCACTGTATATTTTAATTTAATTGGTTTCTTTTAAACGTTGAAATTCATTGCTTTTTTATTCATATTTTGTGCACGTTTTATGTTAGCATGTTGTTTTCGTATTTTATGGAGTGTCAGTAAAACCTCCTTGGACCAAATGTCAGCATTCTACTTTCAAATGAAACATCCATCGCATGGATTAAGTCCCTTGAAGGATGATAACAGGCCATTACATTCAATCTTGTCTGTATGGTATTTAGTTCCTATTTCTTCGTCTGAAGATATATTATATTAAGGTAGTCTTCTCTATCTAAAGATGTATTCTAGTTAGGACGTCTTTTTGTCAGCGATGTCCTGTGAGATGTCTTTATATTCATATATGCCACTTCGGCTGACTTACTGCACTGTGCATGAATCAATAGTAAAATATCCTTCTTCCGTCTTTATGTACAATACAGGAGAACTGGGTTTCTATACGTATGTGCCCATTACAAAACTGTACAGTCGAACCTTAAAGAGTCGCTCAAAATGCCTTGCCAGCTTAATTACATAATTCAATAGATATTACAATCTGTATCCAGTTTCTGATATTTTTATGCTATTGACCCCAAAAATAAGTATCCCTGGGTCAATCAGTTCAACCCAGCTGAAATATCAAATCCACTCATCTAATGTATGAATTCCAGCCATCTGAATTTTCTTACAGATACTGCCACAAGGTGGCGCATTGTACAATATACACAAATAAGACTACGTCATCTTGAAATGATACATTACATTGCAATATTGTTAGGTTTCTTCACACTGAGGTGGGGTGGCACATTTAAGCCAGGGATTTTTCTTATACTTTTAAGATGAAATAATAAAATTACTTCATTATTTTCTACAAAAGCGGAGAAAGAGTCATTTTTAAACTACTTGAGACTCTGTAATTTTTTTCAAACAAGTCCTAGCCACATCCTTGAAACTTGAATAGTCTGTCTCTTAGTTTAGTGAATGACATTGTTGTATTATATCTGACGAGGACATTATTAGATCTGGGACATGGACGCGGGTGACAGAATGGTATTATATCTGACGAGGTCATTATTAGATCTGGGACATGGACCCGGGTGACAGAATGGTATTATGTCTGACGAGGACATTATTAGATCTGGGACATGGGCCCGGGTGGCAGAATGGTATTATATCTGACGAGGACATTATTAGATCTGGGACATGGACCCGGGTGGCAGAATGGTATTATATCTGACGGACATTATTAGATCTGGGACATGGACCCGGGTGGCAGAATGGTATTATATCTGACGAAGACATTATTAGATCTGGGACATGGTCCCGGGTGGCAGAATGGTGTTATATCTGACGAGGGCATTATTAGATCTGGGACATGGACTCGGGTGGCAGAATGGTATTATATCTGACGAGGACATTATTAAATCTGGGACATGGTCCCGGGTGGCAGAATGGTGTTATATCTGACGAGGACATTATTAGATCTGGGACATGGACCCGGGTGGCAGAATGGTATTACATCTGACGAGGACATTATTAAATCTGGGACATGGGCCCGGGTGGCAGAATGGTATTATATCTGACGAGGACATTATTAGACCTGGGACATGGACCCGGGTGGCAGAATGGTATTATATCTGACGAGGACATTATTAGATCATGGACATGGACCCGGGTGGCAGAATGGTATTATATCTGACGAGGTCATTATTAGATCTGGGACATGGACCCGGGAGGCAGAATGGTATTATATCTGACGAGGACATTATTAGATCTGGGACATGGACCCGGGTGGCAGAATGGTATTATATCTGACGAGGACATTATTAGATCTGGACATAGACCCGGGTGGCACAATGGTATTATATCTGACGAGGACATTATTAGATCTAGGACATGGACTCGGGTGGCAGAATGGTATTATATCTGACGAGGACATTATTAGATCTGGGACATCTGGGACACCCGGGTGGCAGAATGGTATTATATCTGACGAGGACATTATTAGATCTGGGATATAGACCCGGGTGGCAGAATGGTGTTATATCTGACGAGGACATTATTAAATCTGGGACATGGACCCGGGTGGCAGAATGGTGTTATATCTGACGAGGACATTATTAAATCTGGGACATGGACCCGGGTGGCAGAATGGTGTTATATCTGACGAGGACATTATTAGGTCTGGGACATGGACCCGGGTGGCAGAATGGTGTTATATCAGACGAGGACATTATTAGGTCTGGGACATGGACCCGGGTGGCAGAATGGTATTATATCAGACAAGGACATTATTAGGTCTGGGACATGGACCCGGGTGGCAGAATGGTATTATATCTGACGAGGACATTATTAGATCTGGGACATTGACCCGGGTGGCAGAATGGTCACCTTTACAGATCACTGACATCTGACCTCTGTCCGCGTGGGTTTGGATCTCGAACTCGGCCATCGCGAATGTGTCAGGAAGCTTGCCAGTAGCCTCGGGTGGGTCGTTAGTTTTTCCATGGGATTTCCGGGTTATTCCTCCACCATATATTACGACCGCCAGGTATATCATTATGCTAGGGATTAGTCATCGCTCTTTACTTGTCCCAAATGACAATGACTACGGGGCTTTTTACAGTGAAAGGACCTTATTGCAAACCACATTGTACAAAACAAAGAACACGTCATAGTTAAATTTAGTATCCCTTGAACTGGACAAATATGAAGATGGCAATTAATGTGGTGTTTTATTTTACTTTACAAATTATATTTTAAATTAAGACTTTGTAAAAATGTACTGCTGTCAGGAGAATTATATCCTTTCAAATTTCATTTACTTCTTTCAAATTTTCATTACACTGTATTCTTTTTAAAGCTGGGTAATAAGTTACAAATCATATATTTGAAATAACTTCAACATAGATACTCGACAAAATCCGCTAATCAAACATCAATTATCGACATAAGTCATTGTACACTGTAGCATAGTAATGTTGGGGTACAAAGTCTTTATCTTGGGCTTGAGCTGCTTACTCAACATTGGTAATTTTCATAGTTTAGAGGAAATGATACCATCGTTAATAAAACAAATGTTAAAATATGACATCCTTTCAAACATTATTCTTGTACTTACAATTTTCCTGTCCAAACTTTGTACGTCAAAATGTATAAACGAATCTCTTGTATCGCCTAGAAATCAAGTTGAATCCTACAAAAGAAGACAAATGAGGAAATGTTTCTCAGTGTGACACAAAAGGAAAAAGTAAATATTATAATTGAAACTTGAAGAAAGATCATGAGACAGTTGGTAATTGTACAAGATACAAACCACACATAATTACATGCAAATAACAATGACTCATACGGTGCCTCGTGATCAGTAGACCAAATAATTGTTCAGCGCCTCTTTTTCTGACATGATTCATGCCTGAAAATAACTAGTTGGTCTACGCGTTGAGGTACTAATGCGTTCCCCTTAGTTTAAAAAAATAACGTTATATGGCGAGAGAAAATAGCCATACTTTTCCCATGGAAGGCTACATGAAGTGTTCCGTGGCCACAGCAATCATGAGATCCTGTCAAACGTGACACTTCGTGTACGTCGATCTAAAGCTGTTTTATATGTCATTACTTCTTAAGCTCTTAATTTCCTCTTAAATCTTTCTGACATATTTGGAAGAACCAAGACCACATAATATGTTATCTTAAAATTAAAAACAATTAAGCTTAATGGCAATTAAATCTTTTTTGAGTTTTTCTTTATCCATACTGTTCTAATTTTGAATAATAAAAAGAGAAAAAATGACCCAGTCTGGTAATTTCAAAGATGAACTGATAGTATGGATAGTGTTCATTCCAGAAATGATAAAAGTGGGACACCTACCAGGTCAAAAATTCGGATCCTTTACAAGAAAACGGGGATCGCAAATATCATTACCTGATTCTTGTCTATTAAAGAAATCCATAAACATATAATTAACACAGGCACTTACGTCATAGATATATTAATTTCGGCAAATAATGTTCACTTTTCTAGCATTATGTTGTTACGTCTAGGGGGCCTAATCTTAAGTAACAAGACCAGGTAAACCCCAAATAAGCATTCAGATTTCTAAAATATAAACTTATTTTAATAAATCAAAAAATGAAATAATTAAAAATAGCTTTCAGTATATGAATTCCTAGAACGTAATCCTAGCAATCCTAATTGTACTATAAAATCCTCATTAATCCGGAAACTGTTGAAAGGTATTCCGAATGAAGTTTCTAAAGTGCTTATGTGCTACCGTGATAACACCATTGAATTTAACGCAGTTACTAATCCAAATGTTTTTTATTTCAATGAAATAACGCGAACGAAGAATATCAATGAAGTCCTTGAAAGTTTCACATAATCCGATAGAACTTGTTACATATTCAAATCCTTGAATAAATTCAAATAATTCTCAAAGTACAGACTGTTTAAACTTCGATTATCCACTCTGCTACTTTCAACGAACAAATAAATCACTTCCTTTCAACGACTCTTACAACGCTAGCGTAACTGAAGAAGAATGGAATTCGTGTTGCGTATGGTCATTATATAATAACTATACGCGTTCAAATAAACAAAATCTGAATCATAGTAATATCTGGAACAAACAATTTAAATTGTATTATTTCCTTTCAAAACACCTTGGTCTTCAGCATATGTTTTTATTTATTATCCAATCAAATGGTACGGGGTGCGTGATAGCTCTCTATAGGGCAATTACACTGACCTCCATTCACTATTCGCGTAACATACTTCACTGATTTAGCTGTTGATTTGACCTTAGCGCTCGGCCTTATTATGAATGATATTCTTACGACAAAGTGTACATGCACTTTACTATAGTACTTGCCATAAATTAAAGAATTTAAAAAGTAACTGTCATAGTCATAAATGACTTCAATAAAAACTACATTATAAATTCAAAAGATGATATATAGGTCTGTCATTGTCGTGTCAGATCAGTTGTTGTTGGGTTTAACGCCATTTTTCAGCACAAGATAGGCTATACATGGCGGCCTATAAATAAATGGTGGAGGAAACACTCGGGAAAACCCCGAAAAGAATCACCGACCCACGAGAAGCTACCGGCAAACGTTCTCACATACCGACATTGGCCGAACCCCAGACTCGGACCCACGCAGACAGAGGTGAGATGGCAATGATCCGTAACGGTGAGCGCATTAGACCACTCGCCCACTGGGGGCCCCCGAGTCAGGTCAGATTAAATCGCATGAGCTCGACACAAATGAAATAAAGAGTATAGGTCAATGAGTAGAGGGCTGGAAGGGATCATAGCTGTGCATTAAATCTCGAAAATACTCATTCTTTTAACAAAATAAGCTCTGAGCAAAGTACGAAAATGCAGAGCAGAACCTAAACGAGCATATAAGGATACTTTTCCAACTTAATTAAACAATTATCATAATCATCAGCTTGCTTTAGCCATTTTTAAATATGATACATGGAACCAAAGTGCAGGCAGGTTGTAAGTCATGCGCTGTCATTCGTCGATTGCAACGTCATAATGTAAGGGACTCATTATATATGAAAATTATGGGTTGCGGGTGCAAACCTGTATTAAATATTGCGACAGGTTTTGGACCCATCCCTCTTTTCATTAACGGGTACTTTTAATTTCATTTATAACGAGCCCCTGTGGTTATAATAGCCGTAGTAAGAGGTTTGGGTTTTATAGTTTCGCTTCAGGTCGCAGAGCTCAGTACCGGCTGCTTCTGAATCCCAATCATAGCGAGAAAGATCCCTTATAGCATCGATCCTCTCTCATTAAAATTGTGACCTTTCATAGACACTGTAAGTGACAGACAATACTTTATTGAACGAGAATACTCGGTGTCGCAGTACAACATTTATAGTCATTACGAAATATTTGTAAAGCTACGTTATGTCTGGTTTTACCGTTAGATGTAACTTCCAGTAATAGTAAAGATCTAGCACCATGAGAAATTTACCGATGAACTCTGGGTACCTACAATGAATCTTATAAGAAAACAGAACAGAGACTGATAGTGTTCTTTGTGTCATTCAGCGATAAAATGAAGATCATTAACTTCGATTAAAGTTATTTACACTCAAATTTATACCGTTACAAAATAAATTGCATTAATATAGAGCCGGACTGAATAAAATTTATTAATTTTCATGTGCATGTCTTACCTTGAAATGTATGAACTTTTCCAAACAACGTCTCAGTTGATTGTACCAACCGACGTCTTACTTAAGTGTACCACACTGCGTAAGTTGACATTCTGACAATGGCTTAGCATGCTAGATCCCAGCCAAGTTATACAGAGGAATTGCCACAAGGTGGCGCATCATACAATGTACACAAATATGTTTATGTCAACTTCCTGAGTTAACATTGTTCGAGCGGAAAGAAATTTCATTGCAATATTGTTAGGTTTCTTCGCTGGGCCGGGGGGGGGGGGGGGACACGTTTGCTTCTTTTTTCTACAAATCAAAACAATGGTATTTTAAGCTATTTGAGGCTCGGTAATTTTTTTCCCCAAAAAGTCCCAACTTTATCCCATGATAATTAAATAGTCGACACTTATGTCAGTGAATGACATGGTTGTATTTACATAGGACATGGACATAATGAGGTCCAGTATGGTGCCCCGCGTGACCGACAGGTCTAAGTTACTCGCCGTTAGAGATGACTGATATCTCACCTCTGTCCGTGTGGTTTCGAGTCAGTTGGTACGTGAGAAACCTTGCTAGTAGCTTCTCGTAGGTCGGTGGTTTTTGCTGGGATTTTCCAGGATTATTCTTCCACAATATATTACTGCCGTCAGGTATATCATTATGCTAGGGATTAGTCATCGCTATTTACCTGTACCAAATAACAATGACTCACGGGTTTTTACAGTGAAAGGACGTTATTTCATAACCGCATTGTACTAAAAGTAAACTACACGTCATTGTTAGTTAAATTTTGTATCCCTTAAATTGGAAAAAAAATGAAGATGGCAATTGATGTAGGTTTTCCGTTTCACTTAGGAAATTATAATTCCAATAAAGACTTTGTAGACATGCACTATCTATCATGAAAATAGTATCCTTACCAATTTCCTTTGCTTCTTTTCTATTTCATCGCAGAGTAATCTTCTTCAAGCCGGGTAATAAGTACAAAATCATTATATTCAAAATAACTTCAACGTAGATCCTCGAGAAATATCGGCTAGCCAAGCATCAGTTATGGAGGAGAGTCGTTGTGTAGTATAATAATGTTCGGGCGCAAAATTTTTATCTTGCCTTGAGCTGTTTATTCTACATTGGTAATTTTCATAGTTTAGGTGAACTTATATCACTGTAAAAGTAAACAATGAAAAACAACACACAAAACAACGAACAAAAACAACTGGTCGAAACGGCAGTATGTGAGAGGCGTGAGAATATTCATTGAAGAAGTATTGAATGACAACTTATCTTATATTATACTCACAGATTAGACCAATTAATGACCTGGTTGTATCCGTAAGGGATATGGTTAAATCAAATGATGACATAATTATTTCACCAAGGACAAGGCTGGATCGAATGTAATAATGACATGGTTGTACCCAAAGAGGACGTGGCTAGATCATACAATGACATGGTTGTACCTATTAGGACAGAATTTTTGAGTAAAAGTAATAAGATTGAAACTTTCTCTAAATTGTATAAAAAAGTAATTTTTCATTAAATCATATTGAAAGTAATTTACGTTAAAATATATT
Source organism: Megalonaias nervosa (assembly GCA_016617855.1). Lineage (NCBI taxonomy): Eukaryota > Metazoa > Mollusca > Bivalvia > Unionida > Unionidae > Megalonaias > Megalonaias nervosa. Next base: position 20,064 of record JAECUM010003108.1, on the reverse strand, counting down.
GAGAGTAATATTATTTATTTCCGTATTACAACTATATATCATTTTAATAAAGACTGCGCCCTTTACAAGCAAGTGCAATTCTTCCCCCCCCCCCCCGTACTCTATATCGAGTCAGCAAAACTAGTATTCCTAAACTGTGTCAGTACTTTGTGGCCAGATTCTTACCATTTTTTTCTGACTGAGTAAGCTGTATGATTCAGCCGTTTCCTTGAAATGAATAAATGCTGATGAGGCGAATTTTGACGTAAGTGAACACTCGCTTCCATTAGAAATAGACAGGAGCCTCTTTCTGATTCGAGACGGACGCACACAGGCCCAAACACTTTGCCAAATTTGGCCAGGAGCATGTTCAAATCAGTACAAATAACGAAGCGCAGCCTGTGCTAAATCAGTCCGTTCGTCCAAGAATTAGAAGGCTTCGTCTATCTTTCTTACAGGTAAGAATCGTTTGTGTTCGTAAATTTCTTTAAAGAATAAGTACTTTTAATATTAGAGATTTCTACGGTAAACTTCATAGTTTTGCAACATTCTTGTGAGTTCTTTTTATTTTATATTATTATGTAATGGAATGTTTAATTGTTTTAAAGAATTTATATTCATTTGTATTTGTGGTAATTATTATTGGAAAGACGAATTCACTACCAACTTGATATTTAGATTTAATTTGGAAATGCAGTATTCTTTAAGTAATAAAGAATAATATTTAGTAATCTATTTCAAATTAGTATTCTATCTTAAATTTAGTAAAATACATTTCTTCAAAATGATTGTTGCTTTAATCGCAACTATTGAATTTTATACTCTTTGGCCATCATGAATTCAATTGATATTTAATTATCTGTATTATATTCTAAAATGCAGAAATTACACAAATGTATGAAGTTGTTAAGCTCGAAGGAAAAGTATAATTTTATCTGTATTTCATGTATTTTTTAATATAAAGACTTTATAAGGTGTATCTCTAGAATGTAGCATTATATATCTATATATATCAATTATCTAAATAAATCAGTCCGTTCGTCCAAGAATCAGAAGGCTTCGTCTATTTTTCTTACAGTCGATCCCGTAGTACCTCCGCATTGCTAAGTTCTCCAAAAGAATGTAGCCGTATTTACACCGTTATGAGTGACACCTTTATCTTTAAGACAGCCTGAATTCGTCTCTCTTTCTCTCTCTTTCCTTCTGGCCATGGAACAGAGCATTGCTAAGAGTTTATGAGAAAAGCAAATCATCTCATAAAATACCCATAAAGGACATGGCTATATCATACTATGACATGGTTGTACCCACAGAGGAAATGGTTAGATCAATTAACGACATAGTTGTATCCATGGGCAACATCAATGAACGACTTAGTTGTATCAATGAAGAACACGTCTAGATCAATGCATGATATGTGGTACCCGTGAGCAACATGGCTACATCAATGAACGACTTGGTTGTATCACTGATGAACATGTCTAGATCAATTCATGACATGGTTATGTTCATGAGGGACATGCAGGAGCATTGTTAGTTCAATGCCTTAAATAACGCACAGACTCACGTACGCGAGCGCGAAAACACAGACAGCGGACATTCATTGATTGTGGTCATTATGTAAAACCGAAAAAAAATCAACCAATCCCCAGCCGACAGTCAGCTACCGCATGGCAGGTATTTTGATTGTCCAGCTGCCCAGTAGAATCGCCAGACGAGTGGAAGGGTTGTGTGAATTAATGCAAGTGGACCAAGGGACCGACATTGTATATTTTCTAGGTGCGGAGTCTTAAACATTCTTTCGAACACGAAAAGTATCCTTTCTTTTACCTCAAGTAAATTAATTTCCGTCAACTTTTCAACTAATACAATGGCTATAATACGTTCTTCTTGTCTGTAAATCAGAGCAAGAGTGTTGTTTTCAAGTTAAGTGTCGCTATATATATTTTTCATGATTTTATGAGAAAAATATCTCAGCCCTCCCCCGGCACCGTACGCTAAGTGGTGGGATTGGGCGAAATTAAATGGTAATTTCTACACAAAAGCATATCATTTACTAAACTAATTATGTCCTTCATTAAAACAACCATATTACGCATTGCACTAACAATGTCACCTATCTAAACAACCATGTCATTTATTGATCAAACAATGTGTAACTCGTACTTATCTTAAGTAAATCTTCATTACTACCATACAGTTTAGCAGACATAGACAATTTTAAGTATGACGCCACTTCTCTATGAATTCTTACCTGTAGGGAATCTAGGTCATTTACTCTGAAACAAGATATAATACTATGTTGCAAAGGGAACTGATGTTTTATAACGCATTAGAAAAGAACCATCAAACTCGTTTACATAAATATGTGGTCAAGGAAAGGAACCTGACTTTAAAATGCAATGGTAAAATTTACGACGATAATATATTCTGTGAAGTGTCTCTCGAGACGTAGAAAACCCGTTTAACAGGGTTCATTCTTAAGTGCGCCAAAAAGCAGACCAATCAATGTGACGAAAAATATTTTCATCTATAAATCTATATGAGGTTTCAAAAATAAGGTAAATAGACAATAGATAAAAATTAACTTTATTAGATTTTTGTTTTTAAAAAAAATAAGTAAAATGCACACCAGTTCACCTGATATCCACCTGAAGTGGAAAAGGGATGGATTTTATCTTTTTTTCGAACAAGGTGGTATAGATGGTCGATTAAATAATACATGAAAACATGGGTTGTTTTTTTTTTCGTTTTTCTTTTTTCTGGTCACACTTTACAAGAGGCTACATAATGAGTGAATATTACTAAGCTGTACTAATTGCATGTACGGTCTGACAACGTCTCAAAATACCAATCTCATAAATTTTGCTACGATACACATCGCCCATATAACAACTGATATTTTTAAAAATTTTGACATCACATTTAGGAAGATACGGGAACACTTACAATTAGAATTTAATATCACTAGACCACTGATACATTTGTGTTATAGCACACTCTATAGGAGAACTCAAAATCAAAATTGAAAATCACTAGACCACTAACACTGTTTTCTATTCGCAACTCATATAGGGATAGAAAACATTAAAATCAAACTAAAGACTACTAGAACAGTAAGATCATGGAGACAACTAGCGAAGGAAATACAATATAATGATTTTACTTTTTTTAACACAAGTCATATGTAATTTATTAAAGTTACACTGTATTGAATTCAAAATTTTTCAGAGAGGAGATAGAAACGTTTCATGAGTTTTAACATATAAGAGACATTGCCGGTCTCAATAGGTAATGTCCATTTCTTGTTTATAAGTTTGGATGTCATAAATGAGTAGTCAAAGCTATCTCTGTCGAGTAACAACACTAAAGAGAACAAACGTTTAATTTATTGATTTTAGAAAGTAAAAAATGACTACTTCAAGTTTTAGAAAGATGGAAAATTACAGATTTCATTTCACGATGATAACATTGAAAGAGAATTAAGATAGATAGCAATAGCTTTGAAAGCCAGATGGTTAAAACAGCGCAGTAAGACGATATGATAAATTACATATTTGATGTGGTTAAAACGCAAATTTGCATTCGGTTAAATTTAGAGGACATTTTGAAGATATGGTAAATTTGGTAATAGTTTTAAGAAATGAAACCAGATATATAATTGATGGAAAACCAAGTTACATTTAAAATAAAACGTGATGATTCACTATATGACTTAGATGTTTTCAAATCAAATTCAGAAATAGCTATATTTGAAATAATCTGAGATCATTCATATGTTCATAAGATTGAGTTAGCATTGCAACTTAACATACCTCTATTAAGCGGTCGACCTGTTGGATTATTCTATAGAGGGCAAAATATTCTTTAGATTCTTTCATAACGACTGAGAAAGAACAGTAGTTAAAGTATTTCCACAACGACGATTGCTTATACAAATACAAATCAGTTGTGAGGGCAAATTAGATGCCACAACAAAGAATATAAAGGAAACCGAGTTGAAACAACGATTAACCGAAGAATCAACCACACATTAAACATGCAAGTGAAAAATATTTTCCTGCTAAAGATTATGTCAGTCATGTGACTGCCTATCTAAAGGAAGACATTGTTGATATGCAAGAATATGAAAAGGACAACAACGAATATAAATACATTGATATTGTAATATATATTTTATCAACATAAACTCGGGCTAAACAAGTGAAAACAAGAAATGGATATGGCATACACGCTGCATTTAGATAAATCGTAAAAGAGCAACAATCTGAAAAGATAGCGTTTTACAACAGGAAAGTTAAGGATATTCTGGAAAGTTAGAACATTGAATATTTCTGAACATATATAGTTGCAATTCTGATATGGTTTAGCTATGCACATGCTTTGCCGTGCTACTGTCTCCTCCTTCCTGTGTTTCATACACATTTACGGATATATCAAATTAATATTCAAATTTTTCTATGGCTTTATTTTTATCAGTCATCTATTAAACAAATGACTATTAGCATTGAAGTTTTATTTTGATGGCTTATCTTTATGACCACCGGGCGTAATAACAGATTCACAGATTTCGCAACATTTGATAAACATTTATTGTCTTAAGTTATTCCTTCAACTTAATAGTGGCCTAATGGTTAGAGCGTTCGCCTTGCATGCGGCAGGCCGCGGGTTCGATCCCCTGTCGATTCTTACCAAAGGCTTATAAAAATGGTACCAACAGTTGCCTCGCTTGGCGCTCAATATTAAGAGATTAGTGTTAGGACTGGTCGACCTGGTGTCAGGATCATATGACTGGGTGGGACATGATGCAACATGTTTATGGCATGATGCCTCAGTGCTAGACATCACTATAAACTGCCACGCGGTAGACATCGTAGCGTTATGACTGAAATATTGTTAAAGCTACGTTAAAATCCAAATCACACACACACACACACACACACACACACAAACCCACACACTTCAACTTAATACAGTCTTTTTTATCCTAATACATGACGAAAATTCTGCCAATGATCTTCCTGTGAGTGGTTTATAAAATGTATATGGGAAATGTAAAATATTACATCGTTGTAAATATTCGTCTTGTACTTACATATTTCCCTGTCTAAACTTAGTACGTAAACTGCATATGAAGAATCTGTACTACCGTCCTGTGGCGCAAGTCAATTACCAATCAAGCAGAATCCTGAAAAAATGAATACAAGTAAAGAAATGTTATTCAGTGGGACACAAAAGGTAAGAGGAAAACTTTTTACCACAAACTATAAGCAAATGTCATGAAACAAATGGCACCTGTACAAGATACAGGACACACATGATTGCAACCAAATAGTAATTACTCGTATGATGCCTCATGCTCCGTAAACCAACATTTTGTTCTTCGCCTTTGTTTTCTGACATGACTCATGGCGGAGAACAACATGTTTGTCTACTCGCTCAGCTGCTAATGAGTTTCCTATAGTTGGAAAACAGAACGTTAGACGGTGAGGCAAAACAGTCATTATTTCGCTATGGAAGGTTACATGAAGTGTTCCATAGCCACGATCATATGGTCCTGTCCAAATGTGACTCGTGTGACTCCAGCTGAAGCTGTTTTATATGTCATTACTTCTTGATCAGTTGATTTAGTTCTAAATCTGTACGACATATTTGGAAACAACCAAAAGCATTTGATAAGTTCTCTTAAAATGAAAACAATTAAACTTAATAGCAATGAAATCTTTCTTGGGGTTTTCCTCGCCAAAACTTTTCTGTTTTTGAATGCAAAGGAGAAAATGGCCAAATTTTGGTAATTTCAGATTAGAAATAATAGTATGCATAGAGTCCATTCCAGAAAAATAGGGCGAATACCAGGTAAAAAGTTCGGTCTTTTAGAGAAAAAAATATCGGAGATTGCAAATATCCTGATCTGTTTCTTGTTTATTCAAGAATGTCAGAGACATATCATTAACACAGGCACTATTCCATGGATGTTTTAATTTCTGCAATTAATATTCATTTTTCTAGCATTGTATGATGTGAATCAGTCATTGTCGAGTCAGAATACAAGAAATCATCGTGACAAATACATTGATAGTACTGGTCAGTGGACATTGATAGTACTGGTCAGTGGACATTGATAGTACCGGTCAGTGGACATTGATAGTACTGGTCAGTGGAGCTTTGGGTCGTCCATAATGAGCATTACATCTTGCAAATACTCATTTTTTTTAAAGATTAAATCCCCGGGCAAAGTACAAAAATGAAGAATAGAACCTTAAAGAGTCATCGAATTGACCCACACTCCAAGAGCAATGCAGCCAAACTAGAAAGAGTCCAGAAGCGTTTAGCAAGGCTTTTGTTATGGTGACTACCGACGAACCAGCAGCGTCACAACCATGCTCCAGGACCTGCAGCCGAACGACTTGAGAACCCGTCGTCAAAGAGCGAGATCACCATGTGTAGCAGATCATCAACCAGCTGGCTGAAACAACAACAACAAGGTACTTGGTCCCGGTAGGAGCATCAACCAGAAACCATGCCAACATATACAAAGTACCATACTGTTCTGTGGACACATATAGGAGTTCCTTCCTCAACACGGGCATCCATCTTTGGAACTGCTTGCCAGCGAGTGACAGCCATTACGGCGCCATCCACTGAAACCTTTAAGGCACACATCGGCGTGTTGGAGACCCATGTCTTAGCATAATAATATTGTTACAGGTTTGCTCCCTCCGCCGCCAGCCCGTTATTCATTGACATATACTCTTAATTTCATTTGTTACGAGCCCTTGTTCTACCTTTGGACCCCAGCCCTCTATCCATTCACCGATAGTCATAATGTAGCAAGCCCTTGTTATATGTATGGACCCCAGACCTCTATCCATTGATCAATATTCTTAATTTGTAAGGAGCACCTATGCTTATAATAGCAGTAGTATGACGTTGGGTTTTACAGTTTCACTGCAGGTCGCCGGATTCACATCGGTCTCTCATGGCATTCCGGCTGCTTTATGAATCCAAATGATAGTAAGAAAGATTTGCAACGATATATCAAAGTTTTGCGTTAAAAGTGTCACATTTCATTGGAATTGTATGTGAGAAACAATACTTTATTGAAAGCAAATAGTCGCCCTACAACAATAAGGGTCATTATATAATATTTCTAAATTTACACTCTATTTGGCTTTACACGACGTTAGATGTTAATGTGTAATGATAGTATATGCCTTGCAGCATGAGAAAATTTATCGATGAACTGGGGGGGGGGGTCTCCTATAAAACTTTAAAGAAAACAGAACAGAGACTGATTCTGATTTTCATAGCACACAACGCTGACCATTAGTGTCTGATTTTCATAGCACACAACGCTGACCATTAGTGTCTGATTTTCATAGCACACAACGCTGAATGAAGACCATTAGTGTCGATTAAAGTTATGTGCAATCAAATTTAGACCGTTAGTAAGTAAACTGCATTAATAAATAGCTGAATTACATTTTTATTATATTTATATGTGCATGTCTTACCTTGAAATGCTTGATTTATTTTGCCAAACTACGTTTTAATCAACTGTGTGTGTGATTTAGATTTTTAACGTAGCTTTAACAATTTTTCAGTCATATCGCTACGATGTCTGCAGTGTGACAGTTTATAGTGATGTTTAGCACTGGGGCATCATGCCGCAGATATGTAGCATGATGTCCCACCCAGTCACATTATCCTGACACCAGGTTAACCAGTCCTAACGCTAACCTTTTAATGCTGAGCGCCAAGCGAGGCAGCTGTTAGTACCATTTTTGAAAGTCTTTGGTATGACTCAGCCGGGGTTCTAACCCGCGACCTCCCGCATCCGAGGCGGACGCTCTACCACTAGGCCACCGGAGCGGTTCAATCAACTGTTGTACCACACTGCGTAAGTTTACATCTTAATAATGGCTTCCAATGCTAAATCCCAGCAAAGTTATGCATGGGTATTGCCACATGGTGGCGCATTATAAATTTACACAAATAAGATTATATTATTTCTCTAAGAGTGACATCGTTCGAGCCAAATTAGAATTGCAATGTTGTTAGGTTTCATCGCAAGGTGGGGGGCGGGAGGGGGTGGGGCGCACGTTCAAACCAAATATTTTAAAATTTTATTTCAACATGATGGATAATTACTTCTTTAAGCTACAAACAGAAATGGCCATAGGATGTGCATGGCCCAAGGCAGCAAGCGATGAGCGGGGCCCCCAAGCAAACATATTGCATTGCGGAGTTGATTTCTATCAGCAGCGTGGGGCCCCTGAAAGCGCGGGACCCAAGGCGGTTGCCTCGTTCGCCTTGCCCTAGGGCCAGGCCTGGCTACAAATCAGAGAAAGAGCATTTTTTTTTCAAGCTATTTGAGGCGCAGTAATTTTTTCCGAACTTCGCAGCCGCATCCCCTGAAAGGTAAATATTGTGTCTGCTAGGTCAATGAATGGCATGATTGTATGTATATCGGACAAGGACATAATAAGATCTGGGACAGGCCCACGGGTAGCCGAGCGATCTAAAGTGCTCGCCTTTACAGATCACTGACATCTCACTTCTGTCCGCTTGAGTTCGAATCCAGGGCTCGGCCACTTTGGGAAAGCTCGCCAGTAGCTTCCCGTCGGTCAGTAAAATTTCCCCGCTCTTCTTTCATTAGATATACTGGCCACCTCGTATAGCCTAACTTTGTGCGTGATTATTTATCCCTATATACCTTGCCCCTATAACAGTGACTTACGGATTTTGCCGTAGAAGGACCTATTTCAAATAAAGAATGTACAAAGCAAACTACATGTCATAGTCAGTTTAATTTAGTATCACTTGATTTGGGCAAAAATGAAGATGGCAATTAATGTAGGTTTTTATTTCGCTTTATAAATTATATTTATAATTTAGAATTTATATTTTAAAAAATACGCACTATTAATCAGGGAAAGAGTATCCTGACCAATCTTCTTTACTTATTTCCTAATTTCGGGGACAAAACTTTTATCTTGGCATGAAGTGTTTATTATACATTGGTAATTTTCATACTTAAAGTGAACTGATAGCAGAATAAAAAAATAATCTGATCGAATCTCAAGAGTGAAAGCGGCGAGATAAAATGTTCGTTTAAGTAATGTCGAGTTAAAACTTGTATTATACTCCCAGATAATATCAATTAATGACCTGATTGTACTCATGAGGGAAACTTTTAGATCAATTTATGACAGGGTCGTATCCATAAGGGATATAACTAGATCAAATGATGACGTGACTATGTTCCCGAAGGACACAGCTAGATGAAACAATGACATGGTTGTATCCGCAAGTGAGATAGCTAGATCAAATGATGACATGATTATATTCCTGAAGGACATGGCTAGATCAATTCATGACATGGTTGTATCCATGAGCAACATGGCTTCATCAATGAACGACTTGGCTGTATCAATACAGAAAACGTCTAGATCAATTAATATCATGATTGTACCAATGAAGAACACATCTATATCAATTCATGACATGGTTATATACCGTATTTGCAAGTCGATGCGGAGTATAAGTCGAACGAGCAAATTTGGCAAATTTTCCATCCTTCATCCATACATAAGTCGATTCTGAGTATAAGAAGAGGCCAGATCAATACCTAGGCTTCACCTTTTTCACTTTGTTCCTCACAGCATCGCAAATTTTATCCTATCTGTAACTCAGTAACCTTTCCGGTCTGGATCAATAAATGTAACTAAAAGTATCTAATTTGTTTCACACGAAGTATTTTAAATGTATATGTACTTTTAGCTACATATAATGACGCTGACCTGAAATTTATCGAGTTACAGACAGGATAAAATTTGCGATGCTGTGTGGAATAAACTACAATAACTTCCGGTTTCATAAATATTAAAAGTATCAATGTATGCTATTTCAGATTACCAGCAATAAGAAAATTGCATCATTGATGCTAAAATGCTTGTTCCACGTTCGTTTTGTTTTAATTTTTTTTGGGGGGGGAAGAGAGATACAGAGAGAGATGCATATTTATTCCCTCGCATTTTTCGTCTTGCACTCATGATCAAAATAAAATACGGCCCGATATATATGAGAGAGAGAGAGAGAGAGAGAGAGAGAGAGAGAGAGAGAGATTCCAGCTCTTTGTGGGGTTTTTCCTTCACCTTATTGCCCCTGTTTAACTGAAGCTTTTGTCAAAGAGAGAAAAAATTAATGAATTAAATAGTAAATGTAAACTTTGAAAATACATAGCATACTCCTTTAGAGTTTGAATATTCACAACAGTTATATCCATACAGACTCCATTTACTAGGTTATATCCCAAGAATGACCATTTCGCATGATGTCTAATTTTCTTTGTAAGTATTACGATCTCTCCATTCCCAGCAAATAAGATTTTTTTTTTATGTGCATGTACTCTTTCTGTACTTAGGCGGCAATTGTTTTTGATCTTTGCTCATGCTATATATTACTTTAAATTGCTGTCAGTCCTATCGGCAAGTTCAAAAAATGTCACTGGTTGAAAAATTGACACGAGTAAATACCTGGCATTTCCTTTGATTGTATGGAAGCACATTCATAATACCCACGGTTAGCCTCATTTCCTTATTGGTAGCCTCACTGATCTGATCTGGTCTGCCAAGTCTTGACCTCAAATATGAGGCGCAGTAGCGGACAAAAGCTGGTCCAATCAGAACCTTCCCGTTGAAAATTTGATGTCATATGTCCAGAATTCCAATTTCACGTGTTGTATCAAAAATGCTTGTCCTTGAAGTTCCATTTTCTTGGTCAAGATGTTAGACTGTATCTGTTGAATTAAACAGTAGTGGTTGAAAGTTTTATTTTCTATGTCGATGTTTTAGATTGTATTGCTTGAATTACACGGCAGTGGTTGAAATTTCAATGTCACACCTCGAGAATTTCTAATTTACGTATTGGTTCAAAGAGTTTATGTTGAAGGTTCCATTTCATATGTTGAGTATTTAGATTTCATCTATTGAATTACACAGCGCTGGTTGAAAATTCGATGTCCAATGTCGAGGTTTAGATTGTATCTTCTGCATTACACGGCGGCTGTTGAAATTTTAATGTCATATGTCAAGAGTTTTAGTTTAACATGTTGAATCACATTGATTGTGCTGAAATTTCCATTTCGTATATGGAGTTTTCAGATTGTATCTGTTGAATTACACCGAGGTGATTGGACATGTTATTGTACTTGTCGGAATTGTTATTTTTATATGGTGAAATGATGTGCTGGTGTTAAAAGTAGCATTATACAATGTCCACTGTAATAATTCAAAATAATATCGAGTATTAAGATACATCATTCGTGTATTCAATTATGAGGCGCCATTATATTTCATGTATTTACAGTTTGAAAGTTATCATTCACAGGTCGAAAATTACTATGAATTTGTTCGCTAGAGTCGCTTTCGTGAACGGACTGCGTTGTTTTTAAACAAGGATGCTCTTCTCGTTGCTGCGAAATTCAACAGATGAAATCTAAATACTCGCCACATGAAATGGATACATGTGAATTAAGGATTCTCAACATAATATATTGAAATTTCAACCACCGCTATGTAATTAAAAATATACACTGTAGAACGTCGATATAGGAAATAGAACTTTAAACCAACACTATATAATTCAAACATATAAAATATAAAATCTTGATCTAGAAAATGGAACTGTAAGGACATGCAATTTGATAAAAACACATGATATTGGATTTCTCGACATACAACATCGAAATTTCAACTGCAACTTTCTCATTGGAACAGCTTTTGTCCGCTACGGCGCCTCATACTCAAACAGGTGTTAACTCTGGAAAACCTGACACCAGCTCTAGTCTATTTAATTAGCATTTACATACCACTACAAAGCCACGTGATTCGTGAACAATGAAAGTGAGAACTAAACCTAGAAGGAATTGCTTACCCAGTGGTATTAATTGATAATGGAATATGGTACTGCACTCTTTTGTACATGAGTATGATCACAGTCATCAAGTAAGTGAACAATATCAATTACCGTACAATCATAAATACATCTCTCTCTCTCTCTCTCTCTCTCTCTCTCTCTCTCTCTCTCTCTCTCTCTCTCTCTCATAATGGGGCATAATTTGTATTTGACCATGAGGTGCAGTAAGAAAATTGTGATTCAATATATGTCTCTGTCATGGTTATTCATCTTCTAACTTTTCAATTCTAAAGCACCCGTATCAAATTTAAACAACGTATATTACAACAACGTAGATTACTAATGCATGCTGCTTTAGCGCAATTACATCAGATATAATTATTTCAAATCCTATATTTTTTCATACACTATCTCTTCCCCGAAATGAAATATGTCTTTACACATCTTTTTGTACTTTTGGAGAATATTTTCTATACGAGAAACTATGTGACATACGATAAAGCGATTTTGATGACAAAATCCATATATAAGTCGATTCAGAGTATAAGACGAATCTAAGATTTTCTGATCAAAAGTATCCTCTTATATAACGACATCTATGTGTTGGCATCCGTTAGTCTCGAGAGACGATGGAAATGCGCCCATGAGAGGTATCCCGGTTGGTAGTTGTTCAGCGTCTTCTGTGGCTATAGAGCCCCACACGGGAGTGGCAATCCTTGCTGCAGCTGCTGCACTTGAAGGTTAAGTCTGGTTTGGGTTGGAGCTGCTTCCTCTTCCTCTGAGATCGTTTTTCATCAGCGAGCAGACGTAGCTTGTCCTCGCCGGCTTTCAGACCAGTGATCAGAGCATGTCGCCAGCTGCACTTGTCTAGAGCAAGCTCTTCCCAGGTGTTGACATCGATCTCAAGAGCTTTCATGTCGTGCTTGCAGACATCCTTGAAGCGGGGATGTGGCCGTCCGATCGATCTTCTGCCAGAGGCAAGCTTAGAATAAAGAAGGTCTTTGGGGATCCGTCCGTCATCCATCCGACGTACATGGCCCAGCCATCTGATGCGACGTTGGCGGAGGAGTGTGACCATGCTGGGAATCTTGACACGTTCAAGCACCTCGATGTCTGTCACTTGATCGCTCCAGGTGATCCCGAGAATGCGTCGGAGGCAAATACGTTGCATAAGGGACATGCAGGAGCATTGTTAGTTCAGTGTTTTAAATCACACACGGACTTACGCACTCACGCACGAAAACACAGACAGTGAGCATTCATTGATTGTTTTCTTTATGTCAAACAAGAAGAATTAATCAATCCCTAGCTGACAGTCAGCTACCACATGGCAGGTGTTTTGATTGTCCAGCTGCCCAGTAGTGTCGCCAGCTCAGTGGTAGGGTTGTTTGAACTAATACAAGTAGACCAAGGGACCGACAATTTATATTTTCTGGGTGGGGAGTCGTAAACATTCTTTCGAACACGGATATTATCCATTCTTTTACCTCAAGATAATTATTTCGTCAACGTTTCAGCTAATACAATGGATATAATACGTTCTTTTCCTCAGTGAAAGAAAATATTTTCAAGCTAAGTGGGGCTGGCAATATTTCATGATTTTAATAGAAAAATACCAGCCCCCCCCCCCCCGCCACCACCACATCAACAGGGAGGGGGGGGCGGCAAAATTAAATGATCCCTTCTGCACAAAACTGTATCATTTACTGACCTAATGAAGTCCTTCATAAAAATGACCATGTCACGCATTACACAAGCCATGTCACTCATCTAAACAACCATACCATTTATTGATCAAACCATGTACCTCGAGAACAAACTGTTCTGTCGCCCATGTATGCTGCCATTCACTGACATAAATCCCATATCAATACACCTAATCTAAGCCTGAGCTCAGATATTTATGTAATCCAAGATGATTCGTTTGATGTTAATGTTGCCTAGTACATGTTCAGTTTTACTCTAGTACAATACATTTTAACAGACAGAAAGAATTTACTATATGACCTCTCTTCTTACTGAATTCTTATTTGTAGGTTATCGAGGTCATTTACTTTTTAGTCAAGATATAACTCTTATGTTATAAAGTGAATTGATTTTTAAAACGCATTAGAGAAGAACCATCAAGCACGTTAATACAGAGAGGAACATGACTTTATAATGGAATGGTAAAGTTTATGATGATATAATAAATCACGTGAAGTGTCTCTGGAGATGTCGAAAACCCATTCAGCGGGGAGTGTTTTTATGTGCTCCAAAAGCAGACAAAACCACGCGACGAAATATATTTTCATCTATAAATCTGTATGACAGTTCAAAAATAGAGTAAATAGACGATATATTAAGTTTTAACTTTATTAGATTTTTTAAGACACGAAGTAAAATGCGCACGAGCTCACCTGTCCTCTTCTAGCGAAATCCCCTACCTGAAGAGGGAAAGGGCGGATTTAATCCTTTTAATGCAGAAGGTAGCATAGATGGTGGAATAAATATTGCATGCAAAACATGTTGTTGGGGTTTTTCTCTTTTCTTCTTTTGTTTCAGTCAAACTTTACAAAATTCATTTGTTATGAGTGAATATTATGAAGCTGTACATATTGCAAGCACGTTCTGACAAAGTTCCAAAAATACCGATCTTATTAAAGTTAGTAGTCTACATATTGCCCATAAAACAAATGATATTGTTTCACCTTCAGGGAGATATGGGAACACTAACAATCAGAATTTAATATCACTTGGGCATTCATATGCTTGTGTTATTGCATACCATGTACGAGAAGACACAATGTTAAAACCACTACACCACTAATATCGTTTTGTATTCCCAATTCATAAAAACACATTCAAATCAAGCTAAAGATCACTGGACCAGTCTGACTGTGAAGACAACTAGTGACGAAACACAAAATAATACTTTCAAATTCTCTTACACATCATATGTTTTGGATCAAAGTTACACCGTACTGAATTTAACTAGTTTCAAAGGGATGCTGAAAACATCGGAAGAGTTTAACATATAAGCAACATTATCGGTCACAGTGGATAATATCCCTTTTGTTGATAAGTTTGGACGGCATAAAAGTGTGGTCAAAGCTTACATATTACATTAATGATGATAACATTTACAAAGTATTAAGAGAGACAGACAGCAGTAGCTTTGAAAGCCAGATCAGGAGGACAACAAAATAAATGTGGTTAAAGCACAATTTTGAAAGCGGCTAAATCTATAGTACATTTTGAGATCTGGTAAACTTTACAAGGTCAATTTAAAATAGATCGACATAGAACAGATATATAATTTATGGAAAACTAAGTTACACTTAAAACCACACGTGATGGTACAGTATATGACTTAGCTGTTTTAAAACCAAGTTCGGAAAAGCCATGTTTGAGACAAATTCCAAATATTTCGTATGGTGAAAGGATTTTAATTCCCGTGACAAATTTTAAAAAATTGAAGCATCTCTATTAGACTGTCAGCTTGTCAGACTGTCAGACTGTCAGCCTGTCAGACTGTCAGACTGTTGACTTGTTTAGAATACTAAAGATAGCATCTAGGGCCCAAAATATTCGCTGTGAGTTTTCTAAATGATTGAAGATGAAACGTGTTTAAGACATTTTTACAACGACCTTAAAAGTCCATTCGCTTGCATGGATCTAAGTCAGTTGTGGGAACAAATTAGATGAGACAACATGAACATAAAAGAATCAGAGTTGAAGCAAAGATTTACCAAAGAATCTACCTCACATTACACAAGCAAGCGAAGAAAGATTTCGCTGCAAAAGAGTTTATGTAAGTCATTTGACACACCTGTGAAAGGCAGATAATGTTGACATGCAATCGTATCAAAAGGACAAAAATAAATACAAATATATTCATATTAATATATATTATCTCAACATAAATTAGGGGTCAACAAGTGAAAACAAAAAGGGGACGAAATTCACAATGCTCTTAGATCAATTTTAATCGACCAAGAAAAGATACAAGATAATATTGTTGCAACTCTTGTTCGATTGAGCTACTATCTCCTCCTTCCAGTATTTCATACACATTTTCAGATTTACGAAATTAATATTTAATTTTTAAATATCTTTTTTACCAGTCATATATTAAACAAATGACTGTTTCTATTGACGTCTTATTTTGATGTTCTATCTCTATGACCATGTGGCGTAATAACTGATTTTGCAACATATAATTAACATTTATCATCTTTATCCTGTACTTAATGTAGCCTTTTTTGTTCCCAATACATCAAGATAATTATGTTGATGAAAAGTTAAAAGAGTGTATCTTTTCAAACATACGTCTTGTACTTATACCTTGTTTCATGTTCAAACTTTGTACGTAAAACCATCAAATAAACATTCAGTGGTCTTATCCAATTCGCTTGGGTTCAGTATATTCAGAGGCATTGCTCTGGCGCAAGATAAAATTATATCCTTAAGTTGCAATCCCTATTGAGTAGGTCTGTTTATACGTTGTTGTGACTCTAGATCTTAAAATACGTAACAGAACGGAAGCGAAACCAACAACTTAAGTAAACCTAAACAAATAATTTATTTCTCTAAGTAACCAAGTAACACATTAAGAGACACTTACAGTCCTGTGAATTAAATCCCAAATAATCCTAAATGTCCTATCACAAGTCCAAAAGTATAGTATTTCCTATCATAAGATCAAAAGTATTTAATGTTTCAAATGATTTCCAATAGTCTTAGATACCCCGATGTACCAATAGCGCAATCCATGATGTCTTTGAATGAAATTACAAAAATCCCCAAATGATGGGTTAATGCAGTCAATGAGCGCTTAGTAATTCCTACTTGTGATTTAAATGAATAATTCTTGTGTAGCCATATCTGAACAGAACTGCAAACAACCACAATATATAAAAATCCCCACTTGACCTAAAACCAAAAGAATGTTTGGAAAACTAATCATTTCCATGGCAAACTCACAAACTCATAAACATGGTTATATATTGAACTTTAAAATCTGGCAAGGAAACACTCCATTTACAATCCTCAATCACGGACAAAAGTTAAGCACACAATATAGATATACATAATAATCCCGTATCAAGAACAATAAAGGTTCTTCAAGTGCAATAATAGGTTTTCGGATCAGCCTTATATATCATCTGATTATGTTTCTTATTATTTGACAAGTTTGACACGGTATGTAGTATTGTAAAACACAAATGATTTAAGATCTTGTGATAAGTAATATTGACTCCTAAATGACCAGTAGAGAGTGTTTCATTGCTAGACTGAGAATGTTCTGTTGATATGACCTTGGAATGACAATTTGATAGCTCACAGTGGGTATATCAGGTGGTCTTCATTTTCTCATAAGGACCCCATGTTTCTGATAAGAAAACAACAAAAACTAGGACTTTCATGGCTTCATTTTCTCCAATAGCCCAAAGAAACAATCAGGAGATCTCAGGATCTTGTTCCTGCTTGACAATGTGTGATTGTCTTTTTTCACCCTGATTACCATAAAGAGAATGAGTAGTAACAAGAGGATCATTGTTATCAATACCTCTTGACTGATTAATATGAGGACCAAGTGTTATCTCATCAAAAGCCTGACTAATAGATGTGCTGCGTAAAGGAATAATTTGCTTATCAACATCATTCTCAACAGCTCATTTCGCGATAGCTCTATTAATTGCACAGGCAGGATCCAAATCAGAAATGCCAATCTGAATAGGATGAACTTTTTGATCCAAACAAGGCTTGTCATGTACATGTGGATAAACCAAAACCTTATCTCAAATAAGTCATTGCCTAGTATGAAATGAATACCCTCTTAAGATAACAAATTCACTATTCCGATTGTCACGGGTCCTGAGACTAAGCTGGCGCTCTACAGTGTCGTATTTTGCATAGGGTTAGAATTTTAATGAAAAAGACTTCCGCCGGGTTTCCTCACTAGTTATACTGGCTATTTAAAAAAGACCTTGTATATCTTAGGTGTTGTTCAAAGAACCTTTAATTCCCTTTATTTTGGTGGTTGATTGATGGGTGTAATATGGATTACAGAGTATACAGCTTGGCCTTACTCCAGATGTGCACCTTTCAAAAAGTGCTAGCTCCACTTGGTCATTTTCACTTCCTGAACTTCAGAGGTAAATTGTAAAAAAAGAGCCTATAACTTTTGTTACATTTTATATATTTGGTAGTTCATTCATTGCACTTTCAGAAGCTAGTATTGTCTAGTCTGGCAAAATTCATTTTCCCTATTTTAAAAGCTACTATGGATAGTGTACTTTAGACAAATTCAGGCTGATTTTTGGAGTACAAGGGAGCAGTCAGTTTAGTTAGCAGTGTGCTAAGATCATTTACAATTTCCAAAAGTACAATATCCAAAGAAAAGTCAGCCACATTACATCAAAGTAGCATAGAGGTATGCCAACATTCTCTCCACTGTGCATGTTTTAAATGCAAACAATTTCACCATACATACATCATTCTCTCAAAAGTACATAACAACTGGTGAGCGCCCCCTAAGTCTGATGCCAAATCAATACAAGGGAGAGAAGCATTCACAAAGCCGCACTCTACTCCCTGAATACGATCACATTCACCATGCAAAGTACCTGATAATAAAAGACACAGAGAAGCTTCGGTGTCCCTTAAACTTTTAATAGGGATTGGCTTGACATAATCACCTACAAGTGATATACAACCTTCAGATATGAATGGTTCATAAGTAAAATGTAATGTTTTCAATATGAGACAGTGACTTTGACCTCTTTCAAAAAAGAGCATTTGTAATAGCTCTATCTTTACCCTGTTGCTTATCATTTAACTGTTGTAATCAGAAATTATGTGCCCCTCAATTTTTCTGATCATTCTTATTAAATGTTTGATTTCTAAAAGTTGTGTCAGATTGATATTTCGAATTACTCGTATGAGATGGAGATGATTTTGCAGCAAAAAACTGCTCACAGGAAGATTTATTGACAAGTGAAACTTTGTGACTGAATAAATAATCATCAGCTGTACGACCAGCATGTTTGAAAGATTCCACTCTTCGTGATTGATCTTGACATCATAACGAATCTAATTCTTGAACTCTTCAATTACTATGAGCAGTGTCAGGGTGTCGTAATCTTTACCACCCTTCTTGGTTGAGCACTTCTTATCAAATAGTTGCTCTTTTTCTCTAGTAATTTCGATGTGGATATGTCCAGTTAATTTACAATTCCTAGACCGTTTTCGATATGCCTCAGGTACCAGCTCATAAACCTTCGAGATATTTTCCTTAACCACCTGACAGTCAACACTCTTTTCTACCGCCAGTGAAGTGTAGACGTACAATAAGTTTGTACCGCCAGTGAAGTGTAGACGTACAATAAGTTTGTACCGCCAGTGAAGTGTAGACGTACAATAAGTTTGAGCAGCAGGCAGTGTGAACCCTACAACTTTGTACAGACCTTATTTTACAAAAATAAAGGTTCCTACAGGAGCTGAAAAATAAGGTCAATAACGCTAAACCGAACCTCCTAACTTTTATTATTACCGTATAGTTTGAAAAACGAATAATAAATCGTTTGGGTTAGCTCATTTTTATTATTTTATTTTTGACTTTTTTGTTTTTTATGTTATAATGCGTTTAGTTTACTCGCGGGTCACTCAGTTTTTGTCATTCACCCTGCCTGCTGCTGTAATTAACCAAAAATTTTATCTAGACCTATACGATATCTGGATCTTGGATCATGTAGATTTATTGTAATAAATCCAAACGGAACAGCTTGTGCTTGAGCAAAAAAGTTTCTGAACTTCATTATGTCCATATCCCCCGAACACCAAGTATAATAAATATTCTGTAAAGTATAATTATCTCCTCCATTAAACATTACTAAAATATTGCAGTTGTCTCTGATCACTTTAGGTATTTGTGTATATCGTTGTGTGACGTATATAACATCTGTATTCTTGTGTCTACCTCGAGAAAATATTCTAGCTTGATTTGTTTGTCTGTCCAACATAACGTCATCGTACACCACTAAATTATTAATAAATCCATCTAGGTCATCTACAGATGGAGCCTCATCAATATCGGTAATAAAATCAACTACATCATTACCGTTTTCATTCAGCAATTTTGCATTTTCATTAAAATCTTTAAGTACTTCGTAACAGTGTTGA
>JAECUM010003107.1:10000-89984 GCA_016617855.1 Megalonaias nervosa | reverse complement strand
GTTTGTTTTGTCTATGTTTTGTATATGCCTTTGAAAAAGACTCATTAAGAGTCGAAAGCGCTCAGGCTAGTTAGATACTAGTTTTGCACTGTTCGTCATCAGTTTATTGCATTTATCTCAATCAATCCCTGACACACGTGATCCCTTGCTGGATCCAGTGTGCTTGAAAGGGCTGTTATTCGCCATATGATTTGTATTCTTTATATATATATATATATATATATATATATATATATATATATATATATATATATATATATATATATATATATATATATATATATATATATAAAAGTTTCAGGTTTCAGGTGTATTATCTTTCCTTGACAGTAAATGGCAAGAGATGAATACCCATTTTTGTAAAGATCATAAACTTCTATAGTCAAATACAATTTTAAAAATGTTGATCAACATCAAGGTAAGATTTAGTAAAATTGGTAGGTAAATGAACTTATGGTATTTTAGTGAACAAGGATTAACTCATTATCAACAGATACCATGTTTTTGTCTCAGAGCTATATCATCGTCAAAGTTGCAGTTGGATGCAATTGCAATTACTGTGTAAGGAAAAAAAGAAACATGTTCCTACTCCATTTCAGGCAAATATGAAAAACAATCCCAGGGAAAAAAAGATTTGTTACTTAAAGTGATCAAAGAAGCAATGCAAAAGTTGAACCATAAAATCTTAACTCATCAATTTTGTACATTTCTATCAGGAGGTGCTAACTGGTGTTGGTAAATCACAAATGCCATATACATGCACATAAGAGGTGAACGCCTCCCTCCCAAACTATGTCCTCATCAATATGATTGTCACTGAAAAAGATGTCAAATGCAGGCCAGAACCCAACATCTTCAAATGCTGGGAAAATGTGGTGAAAAGAAAACTTCATCTAGTTATTCTAAATGTAAAGCCTTATACCAAATCTGATTTTTATTCATGAAGTCCTTCAAATCTTACAGAGTGCAGACATAATGTCACATGATGGACAATCATGGTCAAGCCTATATGCCACTTCTGTATGTATATATGCTGTACTAATACCCCCCCCCAAACCCCAACCTGGAATGAAAACTTTCATTGCAAGAAATTACAATACATTTCAATCCAAGTACATTACAAACTTTGCAAACAAACTCCAGTCACCCAGTTTCCTCTCAGACCATCCACATAATTTTGTCCCAATCAGTTCTTCCAACACTAATCAATCTCAGAATGCTGTTGAACAGCCAACAGTGACCCGATGAGGGAAGTTTCACTGCAGACATAGATATCTCACCATTTTTGCAACATCTTTTAATGACCTGTTGTATATAATACACCCAGATGAGCCCTGGGTGGCTGAATGGTCTAGGACCATTGCCTTTAGAGATCACAGCCCACCTCTGTCTGCACAGTTCAAATCTTGGCTAGGCCAACATGGATATGTGAGAAAGCTTTTGCATGGGTCTGTCATTCTTCACAGGTTCTTCCTCCCACAAATACTGGTATACTGTCTGCCATGTAAAACAATTATGTGGTGAAAAAAGTGAAGACCAAGATCTGCTCTCATGTAATGTGCCTGCAGATCTGGATATCTGCAATTTGTTAGGAGTAATCAGTAGAAGAAACAACACAGACCCTGATATTCTGGCACATGTGGTGGCAGATCACTATCTCATTTGTAGTTGGACTCAACTTAAAAGCGAGTACAGATGGTAGGTTATCAATAGCTTCTCAATTCCAAAGACTCACCGAATATTTTACTGGTGAAAAAATGCCAGCAGTTGCTTCTTCTTGACACATGATAAACTGTTTGTATTACTGAATTCTCGCCTGTAGCTAATGGAAAATTTACATCACACCTGAGAGTCTGGAATTTATGGATGCAACAAATGGGACTGTACAATAAATTACATACACCCTAATTAAGGTGATTATAAAACTTGTACCTTGCAATTTTCGATTTTTGCAGAGTATCAATGCAACAGCCAAAAAAATACAGCTCATCATTCATTGAGATATATATCATATGTGCACCCCATCAACTCATCAGGTCATGTTTTACAAGAAAGGGGTCCTTGGGCCAATTTTCCAAATCTTGTAACCAGTCAAAATCTGGCTCCATTCATTAGGTCTGGCTGAAACTATATGGTCTCATAATCGTCAAAGCACTTTACATACAGTGTGTTGTCTATTAAGCATCTGACATGCAAGACTAATGTGACCCCAAAGAAAAAAGAAAATGAAATGGTGCATTGCTTCAAATGTCAGTACAGTGCTATCACAGGTACAAAACTGTCTTATAGATCTGAAAACCTCTTTAAACTACAACACAAAACCAGTGTTTCCCTTTACCCTCATCTGTGCTTCAGAGACCCCCAAATTTTTCCTACAACCCCCAGTTTTGATACAAAATTAGTTTTTCTTAACTCAGTCTGACTCCCAGTTCTGACATCAAGGTGATTTTTTGACTCTCAGTTTTGCACCCCAGGGGATACACTGTAAGACTGTGAAATGCCACAAACTACTGTCCAAGTGATGAACACTGACTTGTGTCCAACAAATTTTTAATCTCCACCAAGGACTTAGATCTTTCATTTAGTGATAACAAATGTAAAATAAAATAAGCATGAAACCAGAACCACATTTTATGGGATTTTTAAGTCCAAACTTCAAGTTTATTTTAAGATTTAGTACTGTAAAAGTCCTCACATTTACTATTTGCACACACAATTTTGCAAACAAGACCAACACAGATCAAAATTGAAAAGCAAATCTATGGAAAAAGATTCCAATTTACTACTCACCTCTCATGCTGATTACAAGTACTCTCTTTATCATCTCCATGTTTACCATTCCTATTCACTGTCTGAAGGAAAAGAAAGAAGACAAATATAAAAAACAATTAACATTAAAGAAATAAATTAACAGTTAACATTCTCTTTTTAATTATATAATAAAATTTACAAACTGAAAATTTCTGACAAACTAGCCTCGATGACCTTGACCTATGGTCAAGGCATCCAGTCTTAAAATTAAATTTACTGTCTAGAACAATCATTTTTTAAAATTAAACTTACCATGACCTCCAACTTTTAGACCTAAACATCAATAGGCTTCTTCCAACTCCAAATGCAAGCTATCCACAACTTTAATCACAGTACATAGTCTGCAACTAAAGTAATTATGCAAAAAGATCCCAACCATTTTTTTCTTCTATTCCATATCCTCCCCTCTACCTCATTTTTTTTATTACTCAAAACACAAATCATCCACAATCTTTTGTGAAAGTATCTGCTCAAGAACTGAATTTTTGTGTGCAGAAACAATTTTGCTCTTTCAGTCAGTGACCCTGACCAATGGTCTTGTGACCACAAGGTCAATAGATTTTATCCATACCCATGTGTAAGCTGTCCACAATGTCTGACCCTGGTCTGTGATACAATAATCATGTTATTGTGCTGGAAACATTTTTCTTCTTCCAGGCACAGACAAATGAATGAAAATGTTACAATTACTGAAACTGAAGGATTGTGAAAAGCAAATACACAAATATACCACTAGTCCAATAAGCGTACCAGTTTTATTGAGATATCTACCATGGGTTTCTTTTTTTTTTTTTTTAAATTTGCCCAAAAATTAAATTTTGGGTTCCCAAAGAAATCTTGACATTTCTCTCCTACGACTTCTCCACAGCTTCCCCATGACCAAATTTGTTATGTTCATTATGAAAAGGCTGCAAACTTGGATCTGTACAAAGTATATAATGATGATATTAGTCAAGACAATATGAAAGTAACCACTTAATCTGCTTTTTGTCCAGATAACTTCGTCCTCCCCTTGTAGCCATCCTGATCTGCCCACTTGAACACTACAGACTGACAAGTAAATGAAGATTTTACATGACAAAATGTTTGTCCTGGATGTTTTCATTATTTTTTATGACAAAATCTTCATCTGAAATTTTTCATGACCATGGGAACCCTGTATATTGTTGGTAATGGATGGTTGGACAAGTGATGAGAACATTAAAAATACTGAAATTGATGATTTTATATATATATATATATATATATATATATATATATATATATATATATATATATATATATTTATATAGAAAAGGGGTGATCACATAGATGGCCTTTGAGCTGCAATAGTGGAGGCAATATTGGAAAGAGCCATCCATATATTTTTGCAAACATCTAGAAAATGTAAATATGATGACGAGAATAGAGGATCTAAGACAGTGTGGAAAGTGGAGATTTGTTTTTGTGGAGAGTAATGGTAATAGAAAATATTCTTTTTTGATAATTATTCAGTGTTATTCAGCAAATTTTGATATAAACTTTTTCAAAACTGCAATTATTTTAGGTACATCAAAAGAGCTGCACCTCCGGCTTGTATGAACTGCGCTGTGGCAATAACTATTTCAGTAATTCGACCTAAAAATTTTGTTTTGCACAAAGTTTTCTTTTCTCCCAATGGATCTTTGATTTATTATCACTGAAAAGTATGACACAAATGATAGTAGCATGTCATCATTGGAGGGACATCACCCCTGCAGGGCTACACCAACTTAGCTATTCTTTTTGGAAGCCAAACTTTGACAACAGTCTTGAACTTTCCAGGGTGAATGGAATGCATGGTATCTGCATTAAAACGGAAAAGAATGACAAAAAGTATGAACACTTATGTGAGAAAGTATAAACACTCATGTGAGAACGTATGAACACTCATGTGAGAATAAGCCCTCTTTATCCATTTTTTACAAAGTTTGCAGAAATACATTTTTTAATGCAGCACCAGTCACCATTTGTGACACCATGCGGAAATGAGAACAAGTCTCCTAAATGCAAGCCTCATACCAAATTTGATTTAAAGTTGTCAAGTGGAGGTGAAATGTCATTGTCATAGGTTTAATGCCATTTTTGAGCACATAATAGGCTATACATGCAAATGGGTGAAGAAAGAACCTGGAACAACCTTGGTAAGAACTGACCCACAGGAAGCTACTGGCATGCTTTCTCACATACCCCAAAAGGTAGAGCCTGAGACTTAAACAGACCTGAGCAGAAGGGAGGGGTAGTGATTGGTAAAGTTCTTTAAGCCACTAAGCCACCTCAAGGACAAGTGACACATGGCATGATGGGATAGAATGGGTGCATGTGTGTATGTGTGTGTGTGTGTGTGTATATATATATATATATATATATATATATATATATATATATATATATATATATTCTCCTCAGATGTGAAGAAACTGTATGTACATATGCATTCTCCTGAAGATTTCTTTACAGGGTATGGTGATTTATTAACGGGGCATTTTCAACTCATAAATTTCATATTTATAAAACACACACATACACATACATACAAATCTTAACTGAAAGTAATATTTTCCCTGGAATTGTACCTTTATACTTTTGTGCTCGTTATATAAAATTTCATTATTGTATATGCCAGTCTTGTGGATGCTTATTGCAGAAGATTCAAGTAACGAATTGCCCTTCCAAATTTTTACAAGTGCATAATTTTGATGAATGCAAATTCATGTATTGCCTTCTCAAAAGTAAAAAAGCTGTGATGGATCAGTAGTCAGCATGCCGAAATCACAGCCCATAAGCGTGTGGGTGGAAATCCTGCCTAAATCTGGCCAGGTCAGCTAGCATGGTTGGTTGTTTGTTGTTGTTGTTGTGGGGTTTAACGCCATTTTTTTCAGCACAAGATAGGCTATACATGGCGGCCAGTATTAATGGTGGAGGAACAAACCCGGGAAAACCATTGAAAGAACCACCAACCCACATGAAGCTACTGGCAAGCTTTCTGACATACACACACTGGCTGAATCCGAGACTCGAACCCACACAGACAGAGGTGAGATGGCAGTGGTCTGTAACGGAGAGCGCTTTAGACCACTCGGCCACTCGGGGCCCCCGTTGGTTGGTTGTCTCCAAGCAAAGTACTTTATTCCAACTGCCTCAGCCCAATAGTACTTTATTTTTGTATCACTGTCATTATTCACCCACACCCAATACATTTTTATCTGCAAATCATACCAAGCTAAATTGTAAACTCTAATCAAATAAAGCTTGTTATAAATAACATCATTGCTGGAATAGTTTTTTTAATCACAAATGTGCTTCATAAAAATAAAAATGGAAGAAGAATGATCAGTGCACAAAACATAAAATGGTAATAGAAGCTTTACAAAGTCACTGATGGGCATAAATTATGTACAGTGAAACTTCCCTAATACCCCCACCCACTCACCACACACACTGGCTATGTGTTCAAGTCTTCCAGAAGGCCATCATTATGCTAACAAAACTTCCTTAATCTGGTCATCTCAATAAAACCCAAATTTTGGGCCCAAACAGTGGCCAGTTTAGGGACATTTAAGTCTAGCTTTTTTGGGTTTTTTTTATTAATACAAGTCTCACCTTGAAATTCTATGTAACCCTTCACTTCCTTGGCACTCAACATTTTGTATTTCCTTCCAACATATATATTTGATGTTTAATAATAATTTGTCCACCTATAACTGGTCATAACTGAAAGAAGCACACATTCCCTATGAACATGAAATCCTAAAATAAGTATTTCCTGTGTGTAGTGGTAGTTGCATGTGGCTAGAAAAACCACTACATACTTAGTCACACTTTAAACATACCACACCTACCACTGTAAGTGTCGCAATTCCAAATGTTTAGAATCCATCTATTTTACATCTGTTGCCGTATCATTTATATATTTAAAGCATAGTCAACAAATATGGTATCCAAAATGATAGTACTGTATGTTTCACTGGTCCGGATATAATACATGATCAGTCATCCGCATTTATTAAAGATCGGAATGACTATGTCACGGAGACTTCCCTGAGGGGAGCCCCAATCATAATATTGGTTGTGTGTTAATAGTCTGGCCAAGTGCAACAAAGTGTTGCAGACAGTAGTTACCCATAGAAACCACCCAAACATCAAATAGAAATATTACACCTGGTACCCCAACTTTGTCTACCTACACTTAGGGAAATATAATACACATTAGAGACTGGAGTTGATAAATGGGATTTTAATAATATAGGCAACCTGATAAGGACAGATTTTGTTGTCATAAAAATACTTAAGTATACTGAAGTGTTTACACCCCTGTATAACAACACACATCCAACTGTGAACAGCATCAAAAGTCAAAGGAGTCAGCAAATCAGGATCTACCTTGTTCTATTCATAACTTGAGACAAACACAGATCCTGAATTACAGGCACATTAAGATCGCAACAAATAGGTCTACCCTGTTCTACTTGTGACTTTAAGCGAACAAAGACATCAAGTTACCAGCACACTGAGATGGGAAATCAGGGTCTTCAAAGTCCTCATAACTTTAGTCAAGCAGCATAAACACTGAATTACCATCAGACTGAGATGGAAAAAGGGGTCTAAACTGTTCTACTTATTATATAAAGTTAACAACATAGACACTGATTTACTGGTGCACTGAGATGGCAGACCAGTGCCTACACTCTTATTACTTTAAGCAAACAACACAGACCCTGATTTACTGGCTCATGCTATGATGCCACATTAGGCTCTACGTTGTTTTACTTACAAATGTAAGCAAACAACCAAACAAGAAAAACAACAGATCTGCCAGCACATTATGTAATGCCAGGCTGGAGTCTCATCTATTTGTAGTCAAATCAACATTTTAACTGAATGCACATACTTTTTTTTCTTAAATTTATCATACCTTTTGTTTTTTCACTTTTATGTAAGCAAACTACCAACTCTCTTGGATTTTTTTCCATTAGGTTCAACAATTTTGTTTTGCTGTGGTGGTTTTAAGGTTTGTGTCCTTAACTTGTGACATCAATAACCTTTAATATGTTGATGAACCATTCAATGCATACCAATCTATCAGTCATTTTATCCAGATCTGTGATATAGTTAATGTTTTAATGTACTATTCAATGCAAACCAGTCTATGTCATTTTATCTAGAATGGTGATCTATCAATATAATTTTGATCTACAAGATATTTTCACACAAATGATAACAGTACAGCTGCTAATGCAACATGCAAAGAGAAATATGCATAAAAAATGACATGGTAGCAACTAGTCACATCTACTGCTTCAAAGTTAGGGCTTATTACAGATGTTTACTTTTGTAAAATCAACACTTAATATGTGGACTGAAATGATATGATCACTGCATTATGCAACTGATAGGTCAATTGTTACCTATCACAGTGTCAAGTAGGTAGTGTGCTGGACATGTAACCAAATGGGAGTGGACTTGAATCCCACCAATGACTTAGCCTAGGGCTACTACTGTGGCATGTCCTTGTACATGGTACTTTACTCCAATTGGCTCCGATGTCACAATAATCTACTAATACTGCTTTGCCATAAAGACACCAAACCAATCCAAATTTGTTACCTATGTGTATTGAAGCACTGTGAAGCTTTGTGAGACAGGACATAAAAATTATTTATTTTATGCTCGGCCATGAATTACTGGATTTTCTGATGGAAATAATCTTGATAATTTGTGAAATATCATATTTTCTCACTGCCGGAAAATAAACACTGACAACATTACGATCAAGAAATTTAAAGTTATTCTTAGACACTTGCATAGTTGAGCAGTAAGTATGGCACCTTCCTACTGAAGATGAACCTAGTTCAAATACAAGGAACAAATTCTTTTCTCGTAATGTGCTTATTAACTTTGAATTCGGAAGGATAATTATGTTACTGTTTATATTTTGGGTGTGAATATTCACAAAACATAGCAGAATGTAAACGGTAAACTGCCAACATCCTGCGGGATCATGATGTCGGCGGTTTAAAAACAAAGATATGCTGGATTAATCATAAAAAAATAAATGTCTGCAGCAATAAGTACTTCACTGAACTACAAATATTAACATCTTTGTAATGTCATAACTGTAGCCTGTCTCAGGGTGTAATTTGGTGGATCTATTTCTTTATTTCCAAAACAGAAGTCAAACCTACGATGACAACAAATTGCATAAAAGAACCACTGTGTCAAGTTCAGGCTCAATTAGTACAGATCCAACTTTATACCGTGCTCCCTCATTATAACGCTGTCCACTGTGACAGTGCCTTGTAATGAATTACATGAAAATTTAACTTTAAATGGGATTCACAGTTGTATCTTACAACATTAATTGTGTTATAATGAAGATCTTTTCACAGAATGCTGTACATACTTGGTCAAGTCATAATGAACAGCTTTATGGCTTTAATGTAGAATTGTTTAGTATGAAAAATTATTTACATTGAATCAGGCATTATAAAATGTTATACCAGTGATACACATGTCCATACAATAATTTCTTCAAAGGACACCCACCATTTCACCTCAACAAAGACTAAACTGTTTATTTATGGTCAAGGCCCATTCCAATCCATTAGAAGGTAAAATTCCAATTCTATAGATTAATAGATTATCTGGATCAGCTTACATGTCATAATCCCAAGTTTTAGGCAAGTTTAATAACTATCGGGCTCCCTGATCCAGTATTTCCAAATTTTTATACGTTTTGTGAACACTGTTCCCAATATCTGTTAACATCTGAATCTTTGTCATCAGATGCATGAGAGTATATAATTAGATAGGGTCTCATTTTCTGTTGAATACCTATATTTATTTTTCATACCGTCATAGTAAAGATGCTTGTGACAGTACAATGTTTCCATTACAATTCTGAAATATTTTCTTATATCAAACTTGTATCTATTTATAAAATAAACAATTGTAGTTTTCTTTTTCTTCTCTGTGACATTAATCCCCCAATTTCCAGTAGGCACTTTGTCATTTCATTTTAGCCTTTTCTAGATGCATTGCCATAAAGTAGCTACAAGAAGTTCAGATTATATGCAGGTTTCCACATTTTGTTATAATTTACAAAAATAGGTATCCTCTGTTTTGAATACTACCATTGGATTATATTTTAATACTAAACATGTTAAAATAAACAGTAATTATTGCTATCTTCATATAATATGCATTGTTAGACTCTCCTTAAGAGGGCCTCAAGGGAGAATAGTCCTTGACTAATGAGTCACCCTCTATAAATAAAGCATTATTATTATTATTATTGGACCAGCCTGGGTCAGCTACTGTGGTGTGTCTTTTGGCAAGGCCATTTATTCCAATTGCCTGGGCACTAAATAACCTACTTGTGCTGCTCTTTCATAATGGACCAAACCAAACCAAACCAAATCAAAATCAGATGACCCAGCATATCTTTATCTGACCAAACCAGTTTAACATAATCAATAATTTCTCCTTGGTATGCCCCAATTTAACATCATAAAAAACCTCCCCTTGATGAGCCCCAAACAGGAGTCCCTATATAATGTCAGATACCCAGGATCTGTGGCTGCTATAAACCTGTCAGCTGGAGGTTATTGACCAACTGACCATTTGTCTGGACAGTGGAGGTATAGTGGTCAGCCCAGGTCACTGGTCATTAACTGGGCTCTTATAGGGACACAGACCTGGCAATGTCTGGATGACCCAGATTCAGGATGGGGGCATTTGAGGATATGTCCAATATAGCTGGTCAGTTTTAGAGAGTAAAAGGTCATTTGAGGAAACAGGTAACCTTGGTTGATAACTTTAATGTGGTCAAGTGTTGTCTACCTGAAATGGCTTGCAAAGCCAAGTCTTTATGGAAAGCAGAATAAATTGGAAAGAATGGCTGACTCAACCCTGCATTACCATTTTACCATTACCATAGTTTACGTATTCTGGAAATACTGACTAGTGGTTTGTTTGCTTTTTTTGTAGACATTGAGAGCAGAACTAATTTCCAGCTAAAACTGGTAATTACAGACTACTTCTAAGTGATAGGGTCATCTGAAGGCAGACAATTATTGCATGAGACAGAATTACTCTGAGACATTCAGATATTCTGCCAATTTTCAGATGATGAAATTGCTCAGCTGAGGGTTGTGAACCTTGCAACCCTATCTTCCAGGAGACTGTATGCTAGTGAATCACTATTATCAGTTTGTTTGACAAGTTTTCAATGAGATGGAAAATTGTTAGCAATAGGCTGTGGATAAAAATATTAATACACAAAATAGAGGATTTGTTCAGAAACAAAATGGCAGAAAAAAAAAAATAAACAGCAACTTCCACCACCAGATGGTTTTTAATGTTAGCACTAAGTGGATAAATCATACAAAAATGAACACTGTAGAATCTGGTTATTAGAAGCAACTATGAAAAAAGGAAAATGATGAGAATTTTTTCCTACTTACCAAGGAGAGGTCACAAAAGTTCACAATAATATAATCTATCACCTTAAAGACACAGCTGTAAAATTGCTTGGAAGACATAAAAGCAACAGTTTCACTGCACTATCTCACAAGGCATAAGATACTCGGCTGTGACTTTGTCCTTAAGAAAGGACTCCCATTGTGGTACAGAATAGACTCTGTGATACAGAACACCCCTTTATTGATGATTATACAGTTATACCATGTTTTACCCAATAACCTCTAATGCCTTTGAAGTTATAGATCAGAAGGGAAAGTCTGATGGAAAACTTTAATGAGCCCTGACACTAAGCTTGAATGTAGCTCTCCTAATGTTCTATGCAACACACCTTCTATTAATGATGTGCAAATGCACCAAGTTTCAACTCCTAATCTCCAAAATACTATGGTAGCTCTGTTGGTAGAGTGTTGGACTCATAATCCATGGGTTGCAGGTTCAGTACCCATTCAGGTCTGTATAGGTTGGCTGCTTTGGTGTGTCTTTGAGAAAGCCATAATCTCAAACTGCATTCAAGTTACACAGCAAAAGTGAAAGTGTAACAGACAGATGGACAGATGGAAATGAGGATACTACAATTTCTCTTCTTTCAACAAGGTTGGTACAATACGCTCTTATGGAAAATAATTACTCTATGTGGCTTCATATTCTCTTATTATTAAAAAACTGCACACAGAGAAATTTATACAATAAGGAATTATTTTCTTGTCTGCAAAAACTAAATCTTGCAGGCATATTTCTGATTTAATTACATCTCAATTCAAGCCTTACACATTGGTATTAAAACACTGTGGACCAATAGAAAAGTAATCAAGGTATGAACGTCAGGCCTATAGAATAGTAATTACAGTATGATTATCAGGCCAATAGAAAAGGAAGGTATGAGTGTCAGGCCAATAGAGTAGTAACAAAGGTATCTATCAGACCAATAAAAGAAGAAATTAATGTTTGTCAGATCAATAGAAAAGCAATTAAGGTATGATCATCAGACCAACAGAAAAGTAATCAAGGTATGTTTGTCACACCAATAAAAGAATTAAAGTATGTTTGTCAGATCAGAGACAAGTAATTAAGGTGTGATTTGTCAGACCAATAGAAAAGTAATTAAGGTATGTTTGTCAGACCAATAAAAGAATTAAAGTATGTTTGACAGATCAATAGACAAGTAAGGAAGGTATGTTTGTCAGAGCAATAGAAAAGTAATTAATGTATGCTTGCAATTGGCTTGTAACAAAGCATACTGTGCAGTAGTCCATTTCTTGGCACTGAGAAGTGCATGTTTGATACTGCACAAGGTTTTCCATCATTCTACGTAAGATATATAGACTCACTATCTCGATTTTACAATTGACACATTTCAGATATGAATGACTCCAAACATTCTTGGCAAAGGCCAAGTTTTTTACGGGGTCTTAAGAGTCTGTAAGTGCACGGGTTCCTATCTAATGCAAGTGCACCATAATCTTGATGCAAATTATTTCCAATTATATTAACTTCCCAATTATGGCAATCTTATTCCTGAAATTTCATTCATATAGATATCACCCCTCCCTCTAAAAAAAAATGAGATGAACTCGGTCCCTTTTATCAAATCACCCTGAAAATTCCATGCAAGAAAATCTACTTTAACAACATATCAGGGGCTTTAACTCTGGAAACTTTCCCAAAATCATGCTGCAGGTTGAAAGTTAAGTGAAAACAGTTTGAAAAAAAAGGAAAGAAGGTGAGATAAATATTCAGTTAATTAATAGCTGTTGCCAATCAAGCTTTGTCTATAAATATTTTTAGATGAACAGTCTCATGTGTCCAAAACCAAGGCAACCAAGTATTTTTCTACCAGGTTTTAAAACAAAAAGTGGGAAAGTCACTTACCAGATAGCAAAGTTAGGAAAATGCATTTCAGATCAATCTCTCCTCCCCCCCCCCCAATGCAGTGATACAAGCCAGGTATTTATCTGTACGCATGTCAGATGATTTGGCCACATTACTTTCTCCTGTTAACAATAACAATTCAAGAATGGTCTTGGGTCTCATTCCATAAATTTATGGATAGAAGAGATCTGGGACCAATCTGCAAACTAAAATAACCGAGTGGCAAATTTAATCTTTGCTAGTGTTACATTAAAAACCTGCCTAAAGAATATCACGAAACAAATACGGCTTTGTTCCTCTTGTCAGAAAATAGGTTTTCTAGTAATAAAGCTGTCTACTTCCTGGGAGCTGGCTCAACAAGGACTCAAATATAAGGCTACATACTCAAAATGGCATAGAGATAAGCAACCAATTAACAGGCTGGACAGCTGGTGGTATGTCTGGTCTTCAGTATCCAATGATTTATAAATCTTCATAAAGACTGGCTGCATAAATAAATACAATGTTGATTACATTTCAAAAACAATATGGCACACAATTAACTTTTGATTTTGATTCCATTTTTTCTTTCCTCACATCAACAGGGAAGTTTTCCATGGCAACTTATTCTTTTCTTCCCTGTGAAATTATGGATTTGCAAGGCTGAATATGGGCACTACTGATCACAATACATGATAGTCATAGTTTATGAAGAAAATCCTACAAAAATGGAACATGTTGTAATAATTAATAATACACCAATACAATGGACAGCAGCAGCTGAGAATGCATCATCTGATTGGGTTATTTAGAGTAACCATGACCTACATACCGTGATGGTAACAAAGTAGTATGTCAGTAGAGTCTTCCCCTTTCCATACCATTTGTTATCAAATCAATAGAATAGGCATTATTTTTCTTCTGGGTGTAATTCGATTCAGCTGATGACTTGGATGAAGCTTATTTTTCTAGACAACAACAACAACCCACCCACCCCAATCCTAAAGCTACAGTATATACTCACAAGTCAACTCAGACCCAAATAACAAAAAGTCCATGATCTGCTATAGCATAAAGTGCTGCAGATCAGGGTCTAGGTTGTTTGTTCTTCTGATTACTCCTATCAAACTGCACAGACCCAGGTCTGGCAGCACATAATCTGATGGTAGATCTGGGTCTCTGCAGTTTGCAGTTGAACTCTACTTATGAGTATTTTATTTACAGTAACTACACAGAGCTACTGACCTGAACACAGAGAGAAATTTTTACATTTATTTTTGCATTATGAAAATTGTGGTCCCTCGTAATTAAGTACTTCCATAAAACACAGTACTTGATAAGGTGTTGGTTCTTTGTATTAATCAGGGTCTATTCTAGGTATGCACACTTGAATTTTAATGAGTTCCTCAAAGGGGCAGATAAAATACTGGCTGAAAAGAATTTTGTGGAATTCAATGTAAAACCATTTCTTCATTTTAACTGCTAAATGCTGAAACCATTTCTGATATTCTTCAGTGACTAAAAAAATTTCAAAGTGGCTTCTGTGGTGGGCATGCTGGACATCAGATTGGCTCCATTTTCATTTTAGGACCAACAAGACATTAAAGTATTCTGATGGAAACTTCATGCTGACATGAATAGGAGGAGTATCAATAAGAAGATTTTCAAGATGAGTGCCTTGGTAGCTGTTCTGGATATCGGATTGGCACCATTTATTACCAACTGGACATCATAAGAAGACTTTTGGTGGAACCACAATGTCAATATAACTGTTCATCTAGGGGAAGCAGTAATAACAAGGTTTTCAAGATAGCAATTTTTGCAACCAGAATAGAATCAGATCAGCACCATTTTCATTACAACAAACTAGACATCAGAAGAAGTCTTTCAATGAAAACCACAAGCTGATACGATCATTTACTCATGAGTTGTACAAATGCCACCATGGCAGCCATACTGAACGTCTGAATGGACAACAATTTTCTTAAGAACCAACTAGACTTGATAATAAGTTCTGTTAAAAAAAAAAAAAAACATGCTGAAGAAAAAAATAAGTTATGAAAAAATCCATTCAGAAGAAGCAGTGATAATAATGTTTTCAAGATGGCTGCTGAAGTGGCCATATTGGGCATCAGACTGGCACTAATTTCACTTAAGACCAAGTAAACATCATAACAAGTCTTCTGTTGAAAGCCCCATTTCTATATTAATTTTCATTCGGAAGGAGTAGTGATAACAAGGTTTTCAAGATGGCAACCTTGGCAGCCAAAATGGACATCAGATCAGCAACATTTTCATATAAGGCCAACTAGATATCATAAAAATTCTTTTAGTAAAAACCACATGTCAATATCACCATCTGTTCAATAAGAGATAGCATTAACAAGATTTTACATGATGCCAGCTGTGGTGTTGATACAGTAGATCAGATCAGCAACTTTTTTCATTCAGGATGAACTAGACATCACAAAAGGTATTTCAGTGAAAAACCCAAGTTGATATGACAATCCATTCTGGAGGAGTAGCAATAATATAGTTGACATCAGACTGGCACCCTTTTTATTTGGGACCAACTAACAATATAAGAAGTCTTCTGGTGAAAATCCCATGGCATAATGACTTTCCGTCCAGGAGTAGTAGTGATAATATTTTCAAGATGGCCATACTGGACCACAGAATGGCACCATATTAATTCAGGACCAACTAGACATGGTTAATATGACTATCCATTCAGAAGTACAGTGTGACCCCGCTATAATGCGCCCCCACCCCCCCACCCCATAATGCGAATTTGGATAAAACGCGTTTGTGGTGTGGCTCCCGAAATTTCATATACATGTATTCATTCACACATGGAAAAATAATTTTGTTCAAAGTACATGAAATAGTGTATAAAAAATTTATTATCATTTTCGGGAAGAGATTGCGTACAAATTTGAAAATAATACGATTGTGGCGTGGTTCCTGAAATTTTAAATATATGTATGTGTATTTTTCTCGTACCCGGAAAAATATTTTTTTTCCAAGTAAGAGAAATAGTGTGTAAAACAATTACTATCATTTTGGGGAAGAGTTCATGTATGAATTCGAATATAATACGATTGTGGCATGGCTTCTGAAATTTAACAATTTCACCAGGTTCTTGAAGTGTTATGCCAAAATAAACATTATCAGAAATGTTACTTATTACTGATCCATGAGTAAAGCCAGTAAGTCGTCTTTGTGATTGTCTTAAATTAAAAAACAAAAGCTGCCAACATGTTTGCTGGGCTTGGCGGTGGCAGTAGAGCACCTAGAACCCAGTCTGAGGTGGCTGGAAACTCAAGATGTAGACAGTGTCAAAATCCTCCAACTCAGAAGCATTCTTGACTTTGCTAGAAGCCAACAGTTCGTGGCAAAGAAGCAGACTCCAATAGACAGATTTTTTTAAGAAATGATGAAATTTACAATTATGGAGTCATGCAACCAGATTGACTTTGCACGATGATTAGTATAGTAGTTTCACATGTTTCTTTTCATATTCACAAAATCTGAAGTAAAAGTTATATGCACGCTGAAAGCATGTTTTGATTGTTAATTATTCTTGCTGTAGTCGTTCAAATGAATAGGCGCATAAGTATTAATTATTGGGAATTTACAATGGATAAAGGCACAAGGAAACACATGTGAGAAAATTTTAGCTGTATGAAATTTGTACAGACACCGTTCATAGACCCTGAAACGTAATGAACCATACATGTGCTTCGACTTTCTTAACCTAATTTTGCTGTCAATTTTTCCCACTGAATTCAGACACATAATGATCTGTGACAATTACTGAATAGTTTAAATATGTGTGCAATTTTTGCAATGGAATTACATGTATTATGGATTCACTTCATGCCACGATGGTACAATATCAGACGGTAATTAAATGGTGTTAATACTCTGTTCATGCTATATATTAGACATTGAATTCAGACACAATGATCTGTGACAAAATCATTGAATATTTTAAATCTGTGTGCAATTTTTCTATGGAATTACATGCATTATGGATGAACTGCATGCCACAACGGCACGATAGTAAACGGTGTTGATACCTTATTCACGATATACATTAGACATGAATACACGTATATGTGCCAATGTGTTGTTCTCTGAAAGAAGTAAAATACTGTATAACCTCGCATTAACACGACCCCGCTATTAACATGATCCAATTTTTTGGACCCCAATTATTGCGTTGTAGTGAGGTTCCACTGTAGCTGAAATAACAAGATTTTCATATTGGATGTCCAAGTGGCTCCATTTTCATTTATGGACATGTGAGAAGTCTGCTTCTCTGGGTCAGTGGTTCTTCCTGGGGTTTACCCAGGTTCTTCCTCCACTAAATATACTGGCCACCATGTGCTGCAAAACAATATTAAATACACACAAAAAATAAAAACAAACAAAAAACTCCAACTACAAAGAAATTGGGCAACAAGAAAAATGAATAAAAATACAAAACAAACAGCAGGCATAAAGTCTTTGTTGTCTTGTGTCCCCAATTATGGTGCAGTCAAAAATTTATGAACCCAATCTCTCACAAGTTATCAAGGCATGTGATTCTACCAATTTAAAGACAGTTTACTGCACATGTCGTTTTATTTTTGAAATATACCACTTTTTAAAAAATTAGTTACAATTTAAAAAAAAAAAAGAAAAATGAAATAAAGAAAAATAAGTAGCAGTATTTTTATGTGTTGTATTCACAAACTACAAAAACCAGCCAGAACCAGTCTATTGGGAACCAGAACTGTTCCACCAGTGCAACAACTTGTGCAATGATGATAATCGGATTAAAACTTTTTAAACAACAGCTGACAATTGATTACTATATTGTTTTAATTTTTAATTTTTGGAGAGTTTAAAGTCAAATGCTGGATGTTTATCGAGGAATGTGTTGTAAGTAATAACTGGATCAAAAGTGGTACATGATGACTTTCAAGACTGATTAACCCATTTTATCCTGTTTACCAATTTCAACTGCAGTGCCTGATTCCTGAGAAGCAATTCTAAATACAGTGTGGTAAAACCATGCATCATACAGCAGCAGCAGCAGAAATTGTGTTGACCTTCACCATGTTTACTAAAAATGTTGTAACATTGTTATTTCTTTTTTAAAGTAGATAAAACTATGTATCTCTGAAAAAGTAATACAATTTGCAACACAGTGATATATGTTTTGTTATCATTTACCAATGTACATGCTTTGTTATCATTTACCAATGTACATGCTCACAACTGTATTTTGAAATATGACTTGAAGGATAAAAAAAAAACAAATTAAAAAACTTACCATGATGTTCAGTGAATCTTTTGTTCATGAAGATGAATGAAATGCTCCAAACAGTATGTGAATAAAATAAGGATAATTTTATTTCTAGTATTTTGGTCCAAATTTGAAGTTTCTAGCACTGTTAGTTCAAAAGTTATAATAATTTTACTAAAATTGGACAACAAAACACCTGGAACAATTTGTTTACTTCACATTCACTTTCTAGAACATGCACTTCAGCGTGCAGTTTCTCATGAAAACTTTTCACAAA
Source organism: Megalonaias nervosa (assembly GCA_016617855.1). Lineage (NCBI taxonomy): Eukaryota > Metazoa > Mollusca > Bivalvia > Unionida > Unionidae > Megalonaias > Megalonaias nervosa. Next base: position 71,250 of record JAECUM010003107.1, on the reverse strand, counting down.
TTAATCCTAGAAATCTTTCAGTAAGATAAAGGTAATTAATCAGTACAATTTTTGTCCAAATTTTGAAGTCCACATCATCACTATGTCAGTAATAACAATATTACTTTAATGGTGAATAAAAATGTCCACATCACATTGCAAAAACGTACTTCATTTTTAAAACTGCCAATTCTACGTCAGTTGTTGTCTAAACATCAGCTTTTAAGCATTTATACACCTAGTAATGTGTTTTCCCTGGCATTCAGTATGAACAGGGACATTGCATTCCCTGAAACCTAATTTTGTCACCCCTCTTCTTTCTCCAGGTTGAGTGGCCAGTGAACATTCATGACAAGTTTTTTTCTGTCAAACATTTTTTCAATGGCATGTTGCACTGTTATTCTAGTAGGCTCTGGAACAAGTGCTGCAGCCTTTCCAGCTCTAGTGTCACCAACCAGAGATGCAACCAAGTCCTCCAGATAGCTCTGAAATGTTGGCCACATACTTTTGACTTTCTCTGGATTTGTGTCCGGTGCAATCACATACGCATTGTACGCCAAAGTTTCCATTAGGTAAAAAAAAATTTAGTGCCACCATTTTTTTGACCGGTGATGACGAAGATAGCACCCAATCATCTGGTCACAGAGATCTACTCCCTTCATGTTTTGCTGGTAATCCGATAGCATTTTGGGAACTTCAACCTGTTGCTGAACAGCCATACCAGAACGTCTGTTCACAAAGCCACGTGATGATGGGTCATGAAAATTTGACAAGACACAAACAGCTTTTGTATCTTGCCAAAGACAAAATGTAAGTTCATCCTTCTGTGCGACTTTGTATTCAGATTTCTTCAGTTTCAGCTGTTTTGGCAGCAACTCTTTTGGCAACCCCTTCCTGTTGTTACGGACCGTTCCACAGGCCATCACCCCTCTAGTATGCAAGTCTCTCAATAAATCTGTGCTTGTGTAAAAGATGTCAAAATAGACTGTCAGATTTTTTCCAAACATGTGTGAGCAGAGATCCATTACCACTCTGTAAGCCAGCGCCTTTTCTTGCCCATCTTCTTTGCTGGTGTATACATGGAATCTGTGCATGTATCCAGTTGAGCTGTTGGCCATATTCCATAGTTTCACACCTCCACCCCCACCCCCATTTTGTTGGCTTTGCTGGGAGATACTGTCTAAAAGAGAGTCTTCCTTTGAATTTTATCATGCTTTCATCAATAGTTGCATTTGTTTTGGGTATGAAATTTAATGAAAATCTCTGGTCTAAATAATCCAGGTACCATCTAATTTTCTTCAATTTATCTGGTCTTCCCTCTGGCTGAGGCTCTGCAGCTTGTTCTTCATTATCATGGAGATGCAAGTATCTCCAAATCAGATCAAATCTGTCACGAGACACGATTTTATTGAAGGATGTGACAAATATATACTTATTTTGTCGCCAATAATTCAGTCTTGATGAAAGACGAATTATTCCCATGTCAAAACATAAGCCTATAAAGGCCTTCATTATAGGAATATTGACTGGCGTCCATCTTGGTGACTTTGGTTGGGGGGGATTTTTCTACGCTCCTGTTCAGCGTAATGGTTTGTTTCATCAACAAGTTTTATTCCAGATTAAATCATCCCAAAGTAACTCAAAGTAATGTTGTGCATCAGCTTCTGGGTGTTGAACAGTTGCCCCTTCTATCAATTTAAATCATAGCCGCAACCGAGGTGAAAAATCATCCCGGACCCATTCCTCTTGAAAGCCTTCAAAGTCAGCTTTATTCTCCAAATCACTGTCGAAAAGTGCATGAAGCCATGCATCATCTCTTTCATCAACTTGATTCAATTCTAACCCATCATTTAAGTCAATATTATCATCAGAATTATCCAAATTGTCAACTTCAATGTCGCTACCCTCACTATCAACATCCATGTTTACATCAGTTGTCGTCCATCAGTTTATCGATCGATTTTCAAGCCAACAATTTCTTTTCCAGCCACGTTTTTTTTTTAAATTTCACTGCGCATGCGTGCTTTAACCATTTCCTGTGTTGGTGAAGAAGTACACAAATATTTGTGATGTAAAACACGTGTTTCAAGAAACGCTACACACATACGTAGTAGAGTACGACCGTAGTCGTATTCAGGATAAAATGGGATACTACAACCACAGGCATATTCAGGATAGAATGAGGTATTATGCCCGTAGTCGTACTCAGGATAAAATGGGTTAAAAGATGACTGACCTTTGACGAAGGTGGGTTAACAAGGAAAGACCAACTAAAATTTATTTCAGTAAAAAAAACTTGTTAGTATTTTGATTTTATTAAGAGGAAAATTTCATTTTAGCTCTTATCTTTTTGGTCAATTCACGTCAAGGTGCCAAAATCTATGCTTTCTGTCAAATGCTATGTAATACCACCAGCTAAAAAATACTGCAAGTATTTCTTCAATTCTTGGAAAACAAAGTTTAACTGAATGCAGGTGAGTAACAAAGGTCCTCCGAGTTGCATTGTGTCTCACATGCAAAGTGGATATTACAATTGTATATGGAGGATGAAATGATGTCACCAGATATATGCAGATACCATCGTAGAGGAGCAAAGATAATTCTGTAACAAATGAAGGCCTTGTCTGTAACTAGATCAAAAATGGATAAAATGGCACTTGCTGCATGTGTGTGTGTGTGTGTGTGATTTGAATTTTTAAAGTAGCTTTAGCAATTTTTCAGTCATATCGCTAAAATGTCTGCAGTGTGGCAGTTCATAGTGATGTCCAGCACTGGGGCATCATGCCACAAATATTTAGCATGATGTCCCACCCAGTCACATTATCCTGACACCAGGCTGACCAGTCCTAACACTAACCTCTTAATGCTGAGCGCCTAGCAAATTGGTCCATGGTTTCTAAGAATACCAAATGTGGACAGACGGACAGCCAAATGATGGGCAAGAGCCAATGTAATAAGCCCAGATACAACATGTCTTTTAGGCCAAGTGAGCTAAAAGACTGTGTTTATTATAGATTCAAGACATGCTGAAGACTTGGACTACACGCTTGAAATTAAATGTTTTGCATATTTTGAATTCATTAAAGGTATTCTGGATGCATTTTTATCCATCTGAATAAAATACACAGATAAGCTGCTCATATGGAGTTCTGAAATAAACTTAACTATTTTGCATTTACCAATACATACCAAGAAAAATGTAACATGAAATTTCCTATTTATATAGGCAGTATTTATAGATGGGGTATATAATGCATTACAGTGTTACAAACGCTATTCACAGTGTAATCAATATGCTGTGCCACCCATAAAGTCTTGTATTGTTTTATCATTGCTGAAGATTGCTTATTGCAGCAATGTTGCAAAAATGGATATTGGATCATATATTCAAGCTGCATGGTTACGACAATTCACAATTTTATGATTGTAACATGGCTGAGAAATATCACTTATGTCAGCCTTCCATTAGCCATCTGACGATCTTGTTAACGAGGCCTCAGCTGCTGTTTATCACACCTTGGCTGAAGAACACATATATTCTGTCTCCCAGACAGATCAATAACAGCAAATTAAGGTAGAGTGTTATTTTATATGTATACATCTGCATTAATGTAACCATAAAAATACACTCAAAGTCCATTCAGTCTGATTCTAAGGTGATTGTCCATGCTCTTGGTTTAACAATGTTTCTTTTGGGGGGAAAAAAGCCAACTACAACTGCACAGACTCAGGTCTGCCAGTGCATTATGCAATGGCAAATCAGACTCTATGCTGTTTGCAGTTGGGCTCGACTTAAAAGCTAGTAAAAATACAGTACATCTACTTCAACTATATTTGCAATGAAGTATGAAATCACTTACATCATATTGGGGAAGTGAACTTCTCTGCATGTCTGTACACTATACTAATGGAACAGGTATGATATTGGCAATTTGAAGACAACAGATCAAAGAGGCTCGAGTCTAAAGAACGAAGTTAATTAAGCATCACCAAAAGTCATTCTGTTTTATCACAATTAAAGCGAAAACCAGCAAGACATAAAAAGAAGCTATCAGACTCTGATAATTTGATCTCATAGATAAGATAAAATTCTGCATAAACAATGATTCAGCAATTTTTTTTTTTTTTATGGCCAAGAAATTCCTTAATGGGAAGGAGATACAATTTAGAAAGAAGGACATACAATAAATCCCAGCCTGAACAATCTTCCAACTAAACAAATTTCCATTTATAATGAAGGACTGAAAACGTCGTATTCTATGAAATTTTTGTGTTTATAATAAATTCTATATGCAACTTAACCATGAATGTTTATTATAAATTAAGATATGCTGAAGACTTGGGACTACATGCTTAAAATTAAATGTTTTGCATTTTTTGAATTCATTAAAGGTATTCTGGATGCATTTTTATCCATTTCTGTCTAACATTTCTGAAGCGAAACCCCCCAACAAATTAGCACATCTGATTACCTAATACGCCAGATCCACTAAGAAATTTTTCTGTTACAGCTCTAGTGATAATTTTAACCTTTACTCATCATTTACTAGAGTTTTCTTTAACAATTCACCCTTTTCTCCAGAATTTTCCTGCCAAACTAATAAAAGTTTGAAGATTTCTCACCAAACTATGCAAGGTCTTTCAGGAGTCTATTTTGTATTTTTACCATATGGATTCCAAACTATTCCTGAATAAACATAAAATTTTGGCAGATATCCAGTATCAATTCCAAGATATTCTAAAGTATTCAGAAAAATTTCAGAAAAATACAATCCATACTTGGTATCAACAAATTTTTCTGTATATTTGGGAATATTTTTTACTCCATACTGGGAAACAATGGAAGTTTTCTGTATATTGTCGAATCCATACTAATATATATGAAAGTTTTCTGTATATTTTGGAATCTGTATCACAAAAATACAAAACACCTACCATAACTCGACTCCTTTCATTATAAATTAACTTTGTAAAGTGTGCATAATCACTGTTGTTACCACACAGCAAATGATAATAAATATCCTGCTACATTCAAGTGGCACTTTGGACATCCTATACCAGCACAAAGTCAAACATTTGCCATAACTCTAAAATGTCAGAAAATAGTGAAAATCTCATTTGACCTAGATTTTCTTTAACATAAAACCGAATACTAAATGTTTTTTAATCTAAGCAGTCCTTTTATAGTTACTGAGCACTGAAAACAAAATTTGTGATGGGACATAACAGGACAGGACTTAATTGGTCAGATGAAAATGGGGAACACTATATGCCTCATCCATTCATATGGTTCTGGCTGGGGTGGAGATGATAATGTTAAGAAAAACAACAACAACAACAACAACAACAATAACAATCATGATACTAAATTTGGTTTCAATCCAAGAAGCTCTTTAAATGTTATTGGGCCTAAATTCTAACCATTTGCCCTGTGGAAGATCAGTATACTTTGAGGTATGAACATTTCTAATCAAAGACCACAATGTAGAAGATACATTACAAAAATGATGCTCAGACTAACAAACAAATCATGAAACAGAAAAAAAGAATTTTGAGACAGAAAACCAGACACTTCAAGTATTTACAGTAGGAAGAGTGCAATGAAGTAACAGTTCATTGTAGTAACAGAAACTTACCCAAGTGTCATAGCTAGTGAAAAATAAAACCATCAGCCCCTGACCACTGCCTGATTAGGAACTGAAAACAGAAAATCAAAGAATCACTATCCCTTTCTTCAATTACAAGATCAACATAACTGCCCAATTTTTCTTTTTTAAACAAGAAAATTTGATGAATTTATGTTCCACAGCTAGCACGTTGAAAAAAACAGTACTGTGTCAGTATTTTGGACTGTGACATGACCTCTATAATGCCACCTTGGACAATGAGGAGATACATACATACAGGAACCATATGTACTCACTTATAAGTCAAGTCAAACTGCCAACAACAAAGATCCAGATCTAACATAGCATAATGTGCCTACAGATCAGGGTCTGTGCTGTTTGTTCTACTGATCACTCTTAATAAACTGCACAGACTCAGATCTGATGGTGCATTATGCGAGGGCAGATCTTGGTCCACGCAGTTTGCAGTTGAACTTGTCTTATAAGTGAGTATATATGGTACCCTGTTTCATCTCAATATAAACATTTGAATTAAAAAACACATAAGAAAACACAAATGCAACTGACCTGTTCCTGCAAATTTCATACAATTTATATCATCTTATTAAATGATTATTTGCATAAAAGTTATTTAAAGAGACAGCTTGAATTGTAAAATCAGGGAAGCCGGTTTTTCCCCTGCAGTTGAGTAATCAAGGTCATGTTTTATTTTCTGCAATAGCATTTTATCCATCTTAAAAATGCATAGGTGGAGGAAGTACTTTTGGGTAAAAACCGCCAACAGCAGTTTTTTCCTCCTCTCTGGAAAAAATGCAACAACAGATTGACTCGAAGACATCTGGCTACGAATATCTCATATATAGTCATCAAATGGGAGGTAATAATACAAATAAATTCTCCCATGAAAGTAGTTGATGACATTTGCTTGAAACGAGTGAATAACATATATTTTTAGTTGAGTGGATGAAAACCTATTTATTTTCGTGAGATGTTGCAGTTTACCATTTATTTTCTGATGTGTTTTGGGATTATTCACACAGAAAATATCAACAGTTACATAATTTTCCTTCCCAATTCAAAGTTAAATATCACATTAAGAAAAAAATTTGCCCTTCATTGGATCTGAATTCGAGTTGTTTTATCGGAAGGCAGCCATATCTACAACTCAGCCATGTAAACATTTAAGTTTAACTTTGAATTTCAGTTGTTTTGTTAACGACATGTCAGTGAAATTATTTATTATAATTCACACCAGTTTATTATCACAATTATTTTATTTGGAAAATTCAGTAATTCATGGTCAAGCATAAAACAAATGATTGTAACTGTTGTTAGATTCACATGTCCATAAATTGTGGACAATACCACCCCAATGGACCAAGACAAGAATAATTTCAACAGCTTTGTGTCTAGACACATTCCAACATTTCTGGATTGATGGGGGTAATTTAGCGATGTTGAAGTATTTCTTACCAATATGAATTTAATTATCAGTCAGATGTGCCACTCCGATACTGTCTCGACAACGTTTGTTATTTCTGATAAAAACCTAATAACATTAGTGTCCTTGTCAACTTTTATTAGTCGACTAGTACAAGGTCTCATAAAACTGATACAGAAAAATATAATACCAGGACAAACTACAACCATATTTGTGTTGTGAGACTTATAAATGCCTTAAAAAAGGCACACCCCTCATTTTTAGTCCAAACTTGCTTTAAAAGATTTCATTTCTAACTACATTTTGTCTCAATTCCAGATTTCTGACTGAAGTGAAGCAGCTGCTGAAATCTGTCCAGAACATCTTCATTGTCAAGGAACTTGTGAAGCCAGGTGTCCTTGATAGTAACAACACTGAGATGGGTCTGCCTGTGTGCATATGAAACTCAACGTATGCTCAACCAACTTGAAAAATCACAGCCCCACACCAAAGTGTAGAATATCCAACAAAAAGGATCAAACTCTTCTAATATGTGAATGTATGCATACATGACAGGAAAAACAGTTTATGTCACTTTCAGAGGATTACTTAAATTTTTATTATAAGCTATAACCTCATGAAATTTAGCCAATTCAAAACGTGGAGAATATTCATTTTTTTCATCGACAAAAAAATATCAAAGACAAATATAATGTGGAAGGAAACAGGGATAGTTTAACACTACTGAACAAAAAATATGATGTGGTCAGCTGTTTTATGAACTGGATATGTGGAGGGCAGCTTTGAAGGGTTCTTTTGTGGTTTTTTCATTTGTATCCGACAAGTAGGATTTCAAATATTTAAACGCGTAATCACAAGCACAATCAATGAAACATGGCTCATTTTCCTGAAAACTCGGCAAGAATTACAGACCAACGCTGTGTACGTATTTTCTTTAACCTGAAAACGTGTGACATCAGAGAAGGGAGTCCACTTTTCACAACCTATACGGGTAGATTATTTAAGAAAGCATTATGCACATGCCCTAGTATAAACAAAACTCATATAATAAAATAACTTTGTTATTATAATACATAATACAAACTGCGAATGCTGCCATATTTACACAAACATAATCTGATTTTACACATCTGCCATTCAGCAATGTTATAGACTTGATCTTTTTTTTTATGAAAACTAGTCTTGTTTCCATATCTATATTACAGATCAAGTCAAGTGATACAACTACTCATTAGTGCTTGTCGAGAAGTTTCAACTGATAAAGAAAATGAAATAAATACATAAAAATTTAAAACCTCCAAGGTAACTTATAAGCTAGCTCAAAGGATAGTCTGTGACCTTTCAACTAGATGAGACAGGAAAGCACAATGTGACCAGTCTATCGATATCTCCAACTCAATCTCTAATTTTACAATTAAGATACTGCAAAAAAATTAAACACGAATAATTTATAACTTAATCAAATAACTGAGGATATACACAAACGCCCACAAATTATTCTGGCCTACAAACTCTTTATCATTTTATTAAACAACTACAGAAACCAAACTTTTCATCTCCAATGAAAACAAGTTTTAAATCTGCAAATATGTTGCAAAGCATTTCGGGGGGGGGGGGAAGCACTTGCCGAAACAATTTCAAAACTGAACGATCAAACTGTAAATATATGAAATATTGTGTGACATTTTGAAAACCAGTAGCACAAAGAATCCAAACACGAACAAATTCTGTGTTCTTAACACATTAACCCCTGGCACCGCGTTTACGTGGCAGGAGGTAGCAGCCTACTTGCGAGTTCTGTAGCATAAAGGTCATGTATGATACACTAAAGTGGGTGGTATTATAGAAAGGTAGACAGATGTAGCTTTACAATGATACCAAATAAGCTGGATGTTCTAGTTGCACTACAAAATACAGAGGGGAAAACGTAATTTTTTGGACCAGAGTTTTTTCCACCCAAATTTCACCCGAGATCGGAATCCATTTTTTGTCTGGATTTTAGACTTTTTGGCTTCAGATCTAAGACAGACCGGTCTGAACTGCACACAGACAGGTGAACCTTTGCAAAAAGTAGGATAAGATGGGCATGTGGGATAAAGAGTGGCCTCGATACGAAAATAATGGGCCCGTTAAGTGGAAAAAAAAAAAAGAACTCCAACTTTTACCCTTCTGTTCATGCACCGGCGAAATAGCCAATGAAAAACGATGTTTCTAACACAACTAGGCATTAGGTTAATCAAAAATCTCTCGCAGGTCGATGTATTAGGATGTATTTAGAAATAGCCCCAAAAATGTGTTTCCTACCCGCATTTCAGGCAAAAACGACAAAAACCTCCAGGGGTTACTGTGTTAATATGTGTACATGCTACAATGCCATCCTTTTCCGACATACTATGAAATATGTCCAAACTTTTTTGTGCCTTAGGCAAAGTTAACTGAATTTTCATGGTTTTATATATTTGATGTTCCACAGGAATAATAGAGCACAAGATAACTGCAAAATATACAATGCTGTCAGAGGTTCAACTAAATTCCTCGTGTCATTGCTTTTGTGAAGTTGAACAGAACCTGTCACATGATCATAACTTTCAATTCATAAGCAAAAGCCATCTATCTTAAGTTGCAAAGATGATATATTGGAACAATGCTTACCCAGTAGGAAAAGTTTATCTGACTAAAATGACAGAGCTCACTTATTCAACACCAAATATTGCTCTCACATAAATTCTACTCATTTGTGTCTCCATAGTCGTGTGCTGGCATTGTCGTATAAACAGATGGGATCAATCACACGTGTCTTCCATCATAATAACCAGTCTTCCATCATAATAACCAGTCTATTTCTCCTAATTATCTTTTTTCATAATGTCATATCTACATTTTCCATAAAAGTCGGGTCATAACAACCCTCTTTATTAAAGCACCAAAACTGCTTGTTTAATCAGAACCCAAGCACAGATTTGTCTCACATTAATTACTAGTAATATGCAAGTTAAGTCTCATTTAAAATGTTTATCATCTTCAAATATACTGACTTTAGGCATATGCAGATGGCTTTGCTGAGACGAACCATAAAAACAGACTAACCAAAATTTTACCACCACAATTCTTCTTTTTCAAATTTAGTGAAAAAGCTAGATATGCACTAATATTTTTCACCATTAATACTACAATGCAAAGAAATCTTGTGGGTCAGTGGTTCTTTCTGGGGTTTTGCCGGGTTCTTCCTCCACCATTAATACTGGCCGCCATGTATAGCCTATCGTGTGCTGAAAAATGGCGTTAAGCCCTACAACAACAACAACAACAACAACAACAACAACAATGCAAAGAAAGTAACATCCATTTTAGCAAATCATTATTCAATGAAAATTCATTGCAAAAATAATTTTATTTTAAAATATCTGGTACTTAATGTGCATTTATTGTATAAAGATTTGCTGTATTTACTGTACCTCAATGGAAAAGAAAAATGAAAAAAGTGTAAATGTTTTTCAAAAACAACTAAGAAAGTATTTCACCTGTTACAAAGTCATAAAAAGGCTGGTTCCTGATGCAGCAAAATCCTCAGCTTTGTCTTGTAGTCCTCTCCTATCCACCCTGCAGATTTTCAACGAAAATGTGGGGCAATAAAAGCTTCTGAAATGAAAATAAAGCAGCCCTAAATTCAATTGTCTGACAAAATGGATACTATTGTAACAAATCTTTTTCATGGTTAAAAACTATTTTTTAAAAAACTAATGTTGATTAGGACAAAAAGCAGGCAACAATATAACTTGTTCGAATGACAAGTGAACAAACATTTCCCAAACCCAATCCCGTCAGCTGGACAATATTGAGGGTTTGTATATTTTTGAGTGATAGCTTGATAATATAGTGAAATGAAAAATCTCTACAAAAATCCAGTTTTGTCCAGTCACACAAGTATTAAAACTATTACTCATACAAAATAGTCTTGCTCAACCAGCTGTTAAAGAAACAAAAGTTAACCATATTCGACACCTAAATCTAAGCACCTGTTTGAGCTCGATCAAAATGAATGGAAAACAAGATTCCAGTAAATTTTATGGACTTTCAATGAGCATCCTTCTCATTAAAACGAAACACTGATCAGGTGGGAATCAACACTGTAACTGGAAAATTAATTTGACCACCAGAAATTTTTACTTGCCACTTTAAGTTGGGCAAGTCAATTAACATCCACTGTTCACATTTTTTTCTGATAAACACACCCTATCCCCATTCAAAAAACTTAAAAGAATAGTTCATTAGGCTTAACATAATAAAATAAAGAAGGAAGTTTCTTATTGTGTGTGTGTGTGTGTGTATGTGTGTGTGAATATATATATATATATATATATATATATATATATATATATATATATATATATATATATATATATATAATTGAATTGATTCATCACAGGCCTTGGATCAAACTCCCTAGAAAGAATTCCTTGATAACAAATTTTTACTGCCAATGTTGTGTAGATAAAAATCAAATGGTTGTGTGGCAAATTTGCTATTTAATGTTTTTACTTCAAAAACCAGATTTTGATATCTGATTTAAGTCCCTAAAGAAGGGTCATTCTCCAAAATGGCATAATTAACATGGTAATGCATCCCAAACTTAAAGACAAAAAAATTCACACTTATAAAGTCTTCTGTTGGAGTCTTAATAAAAAACAATAATGAAAGATTACACCTAATAACCTACCTATATAGTTTCATGTATAATAAAACAAAGATGTCTGAAAATCCTTGTGATAACATTTTGTAATAGACATAAATACAGGAGTGGGAGATTATATAGCAGTTCAAACTAGCTGTAGGAATCATAAAAACTTCATACAAACTGTAGAGAAGTCATAAATTTTGTTAATAAACTATCAATAAATACTCTCTTTTTTTGTTTGATTTATGTAATATTTTCCCAATGTTCTGTACTAGCCTTAGTTCTCTAGATCATAAACAAGCTAGCCTTTCCAACATTATACTTTAATCAGCAGATAAATAAACAAATATATTGCCCATGAATCCAATTTTCTTTACTATCTGAATAAATCAAAGTATCATGTCTAGCCATATTCTTTTAGATAACATTTCCTTTTTACATCAGACCCAGTGAATGGCAGTCTCTTGTACGCAACATGAAGAAAGGGAAACAACTCCTGCCATACTTAAATGAGGAGATGGTATTCCTCAAAGCTGATCATGACAGGCTACAATAGTAGATGTATTAGTTGTTCTAATGCTTAAAACAAATCTGGCTGAACAGTAAATGTTACACAAAAATGAAGTAAATAAGATCGATAAAAATAAATAATTGCACATTAAATGACTGATAATAAACATGCAAAATTTTAAAAGACCAGGCCAGCACAAAAATATGAACTGCAAGATTTCTTATTGGAAAATATTAAAATGTAATAACCATTACTGCAATTCTAGCATTTCACTCCAAATATTTTGTCCATAACTGGAAGGTATGTTAATGTTCAGTAAAAGTTTAAAGATTATTTCCACCACTTCTAACAAATGGTTTGAAAATTAAATTTATTGTTCTTCTACAAAATTATGTTACTTTTAAAAGTAAAATTTTGGGGCTTTGATCTTAAAATAGGAGGATATTTCAAGCATTGTAAATAAAACAACTTTCTAACCAATAGTTTTATTAAGCAATCCATAAATATAATATTTCCTTTCAAATGCCTTCACAAATAGTCTTTTTTGCTACCTCCAGTTTCATTAAAATATTTATATTTGAAATTTATCATTTTAAAAAGCTAAGAAAAAAATGCGGACATAATATTTGTGTTTGAATTTTATCTGCTTCTTATGAGGTTAGGCACATTTTATGACACTGCTTCCTTCCTACGGTACATAACCTTGCAGGTTTTGTCCTAAAAAAAGTCCACATAATTTTGGGTAAAACCTGTCTTGCATTTTTAGCAATTCCAAGCACTAAACTCAAGTTTAAATTTTAACAAAATTAGGGTTTGAATCTTTAGAGAATTACCTAAAATGTTAGCTAAGAGAAGTAATCAGTATAACCTTGATTTAACACACATTGCTTTTGTAATTTTATGCACACTTTATAATACAAATGTTCAGTTCATAATGAGAAGAATGTTCTATGTGTGTGTGTGTGTGTGTGTGTGTGTGTGTGTGTGTGTGTGTATATATATATAGAGAGAGAGAGAGAGAGAGAGAGAGAGAACAGAAAATCAATAATACATTCATTCTTTATTCCTTCTGGTGTTTCCCATAGAACGTTGTTGTTATTTTGAGTTTAACACCATTTCTAAGCACATGATAGGCTATATATGGCAGACAGTATATCTGGTGTAGGAAAAATCCAGAAAAATACTGGGATGAACCAATGACCCACTGAAAGCTACTGACAAGCTTTATCAAATATTCGCAGTGGCCTGAGACTCAAACCCACAAAGACAGCTGAAATGTTGGTGATCCATAATGCTGAGTGCCTTAGACCACTTGACCACCTGTCACAGAATGAAAAAGTTTTCTATGTATGGATAGACTAATAAAATTGTTTACTTTAATCATGTATTCAACTGTACAAATCCAATGCTTAATGCAAATTTTGCAATTTACACTGGTTAAATTAGAAAGAAAACTGTCTATCTTTCTTATAAGTTGACAAATCTGGTGTCATTTGCAAAATTTCATAATTTTGCCAGCAACATATCCATTATCTTTGATTCAGTTTAGAATGTTGTAGGATTAAAGACCCTCTACCATTTTACAACCCGGAATTTAGTAATAGGGTCATCTGCTTTTTGAATGGAAATTTATCAACTGCTTTTTTTTAAAAAACATTTTTGGATCTGAATCCATTATACATTTTACTTTATTCTTTTCCTTATGCCTGGATATAGTCTTTGTCTTGGACTTTGGGCAAACCCAGGATATTCTGCCTAGCTTAAAGTGTTTATGTACCAGTTCAAATCCTATTTCTTTCCTACAATGCAATTAAAATACCATTAATCATCATAAACCGAGGAGAACAATGATAACTATGTATATTTTCAATCCAATTTGATATTTGGCAACAAGAAGCAGATATGACCTACAATGTGATATGTGGCAACAAGTGACAAATATAACCTACAATGTGATATGTGGCAACAAGAGACAAATATAACCTACAATGTGATATGTGGCAACAAGAGACAAATATAACCTACAATGTGATATGTGGCAACAAGAGACAAATATAACCTACAATGTGATATTGGCAACAAGAGACAAATATAACCTACAATGTGATATTGGCAACAAGAGACATATATGACCTACAATCTGATATTTGGCAACAGGAGACAGATATGAATCTGACAAAATGTATTTGCTGCTGTTTTGGGTTTAATGCCATTTCTCATTGCAAGACAGGTTACTGATGGTGGCCAGTATAACCAGTGGATAAAGAGCCTCCAACCCATGAGAAGCTTCTGGCAATTTTCTCACATACCCATACTGGCTAAGCGCGAGACTCCTACTCACATGGACAGAGGTGAGATGGCAGCGATCGGTCAAGGCGAGTGCTTTGGACCACATTGCCACCCTGGGGGTCCCAGACAAAAATGTATACTGGCTATGAATGCTAAGTGAACCAACAAAAGAAAATTGCCAAATGTTGCTTTCTGTGATGTGACAACATATATACTCATTGGTAAGTTCAGTCCAACTGTAAACAATACGCTGTCCTAACGATTGATCTGAACAAACTGTACAGATCCAGATCTGCGAGTGCATTATGCAACAGAAGATACGGGAATATGCAGTTTACACATGGACTCATCTTATAAGCAAGTACATATGGTAGAATATTATTATAATTATTTTTATTTTAAATTGTGATAATTCTGGTGTCCTGAGAATGGTGAATCCATCGGGGACACTATAAACTGGCGTTCTGGTTTTCAGGTGGGAAAAAAAACAACCCACACACCAACAAGGGTACACTCCTCTGTGAAAGTCTGAAACCCGTCGAAGTGAAGATGCAGAACGCCACGTTCTTGGCATCTTGTCTCCTGTGTAAACAAATGAAACCTGCCAAAATATTAAGGCAAGTAACAATGAACTTGCAACTTTCAAGTCATACCTCATGAGCTGGATTTCACCAACACCATTCAAGTCTTAAATGCAACCAATGATTGAATGAAATTCATGTGCCACAAGTCTTAAATGCAACCCTATGATTGAATGAAATTCATGTGCCATAAGTCTTAAATGCAATGACTGAATGAAATTCAGTCTTAAATGCAACCCTATGATTGAATGAAATTCATGTGCTACTTAAGTGCAACCAGAAGCAGGTCTGAATGGACTTTCATTTTGACTAATTTAAGATGGTGAACCCAAATGGACATTCCATTTTGACCAATTTAAGTCCACCACAGTTTCAAGTCTAGATATAAAGCCATTATTATTATTATTACTATTATTATTAATCATGGATAGATAACATACAATATCTACCTCTTAAACTGTGCAATGTTTTTCCTTGCACTAAATTTGCTACAAAAAATGGTACAGAGATATAATGGCACTAGTATTAAAAAGTGAAAAACAATCACCTTAAGCATGCAATAAAAGGCATGGTTTAAAAAAAAACAAACAACAAAAATTTGCTCAGCTGGAGTGGCTATCTGTGTACAATGTAAGGATGCACAGATAAGATTTGGCAGCTTTGTAGAGTGAGTGTGTGTGTGTATGATTTGGATTTTTAAAGTAGCTTTAAAATTTTTTCACTCAAATCACTATGATGTCTGCAGTGTGGCAGTTTATAGTGATGTCTAGCACTGGGGAATCATGCTGCAGACATGTAGCATTATGTCCCACCTAGTCACATTATCCTGACACCAGGCTGACCAGTCCTAATGCTGAGCACCTAGCAAAGCAGCTGTTAGTACCATTTTTATAAGTCTTTGGTATGACTCGGCCAGGGATTGAACCCTAAACCTCCCACATCCGAGACTGACGTTCTAACGACTAGGCCACCAGAGCAGTACGCAGTTTTGTGGATGTAAATAGCCAAACATTGAAATAAAGGTGCATGTTTGAACTCGGGCCTTTCAAACCCTAGTATGTCAAACATACCTGCACAAAAGTCGGTCACATGATGTAGCATTAACAGCATAGTTTGATAAAAAAAAGAATACTTTAAATAAAAAGAACTGACAAAATAAACATTTTTTTAAAAAATCTCTACCCCTAAAATTGATGGAAGAATGGTATGGATGATTAGCATTTAATGTCACATAAGCACAATAAAGGCTACATGGTGCCAACTAAAGGTAACGTCATAAAAATGTAAATATAAAAAATTCTACCAACACTTAAGATAAATGCTCCCATATAAATGTAAACATGAAGTACTACAATGATAAAGACAAAAGGCAAAAGGTATATATATGTATAAAAAGAAAGTCTTTAAAATGATGAACCCTGATAAAGAAACCAGATACAATCCTGACACTAAGCATAGTTTTCAAGCAGCTATTTTACAAAGAGAAATTGTGTCCAGGAACCTACCTATTTATTTCATGGGTGAGGCAATCCACATAAATACAAAGACAAACTGCGGGTCAATAAAAACAAATATGCTTCACTGATAAAATAAAATCCCAAGATATGACAGCTGATGGCGAAATCTCTTTAATATTCCCAATATTCTTTGTACAAAGCCACAGAAATCCACAGAAGAAACTAGTACATCCCCAAGATCAGGTCAAACTGAATACTGACAATTTAGTGACAACACAAGAAATGCAAATCACTGTAATGGTTTTATCCCTGACCTTAAAACATTACCAAGATACATGAAGTTCTTTTGGATCAGAACATAAAGAAATGAATCTTCCACTTTTGTATTTTTCACTACAACTAGCTGAACCACGACACAATGGGAAAGCTTAATAGAACTTAAAATGTTATGGGGTACTGTGAATTTAACATGGGCAGCATCCAAGATGAATGTTCCCATGTCAGTAGACAGGCTGTTCGGTCTACAAACTCAGTGTTCTATGAAATGCAATATTTCATAGTAACTTGGTTCAGAAGATATCGATGGAAAAGGTCCACAATTATCAGGATCACCCATCATCGAATGTAAAAGCATTTTTGAAGGGCATGATATATATACAGTATATAACTGAATTTCAACATGTATACAAATAACCACTGGCATCATGTACTAACAGTCAATCTACTAAGTAAAAGGAATAACAGTCATGCACCTCTCTCCCTCCTTTTCCACCCTGCTCCTCCAAATGTCTACCATGGAGCCCATTTTCCCATGCAGAAGCTCATATTATTGATCACAAAAGAAATGGAAGGGCTCACCTAAGGGACAGAAAGGGATATGAAAAAAAGATACATCAGGTTGCACAGCAACTATTTTAGATTCACAGTGGAGGCAGTTGAGAGATGGGGGGGGAGTGCTCTTTAATGTTTAAAAATTTTCAACCTTGCATTAATGATAGTTTGATTAATGTAAAATTTTCGTACAGAGAATACACTTAAACTTTCAAATCCTGGGTTAGACACTCATTTTTGAACCATGAAACTGTTTTGCTTCTGTTTGGCTCATGCCATGAATTGATTCCAAATTTATGAAATTTATGTTCACAAGTTTTACGGAGGGACTACCAGAGTCACAATTTAGAACAAATGTATTTTATTCTCTAATCTCATGAAAGCTGTAGCAAGAATAATTGTGCCTCTTAAGTGGTATAAAGCAGTCATAGCTACTGTAAATGTCTGACACTTCTCACTCCACCCCACCCCCTTATTGTACCTGTTGTGTGAAATGATTATATCAGTTTTATTTTCACTTAAAAGACCTGACTTGTTAACTTATTACATTAATGACAAAGTTGTTCATGGAAAATTTACTTAAAATTACAAATTTCTTTGGGAAGAGGAGGGGGTGGGGTGGTAATCTCCAAACAATTAGCAGGCTTTTTGAAACAGGAATTCACAGTATTCAAACAGTTCTTCTATTTCACATAAAGGGGAATGTTCATTTTTGATGGTTTTAATAGTATTTTTGACATATTATTGACTATATCGTGCAAAGGAAATTGGGGTTACAGTAAGTGTTCCTCCCCTTGATGCACCAAGACAGCTGACCCCTGGGCTGGCCAGGATGGCTACTGAACCTACAGCCTTTCAATTACAAATCTGATATTCTGTTTTAAACCATGGCCAAGTGACCACTCCAGTAATGTAGCCACTGGGAGTATGTAAACTCCTTTCTGATATGTACCATATTCCTCCATCTCTATAAAACTAAGGAGCCATAAATGTAACTCACATTAGGGAAAAGTGGACCTTATCCCAACATATTACTGGTGTTAATTTACTTGCAACTGGTTCTCATTAACCAAGAAGTGAAATAATTAAAGTAACAGTAATGAAACAAAATTCACAAATTCAGTGGGAGTGATGTATATAACTCAGGATATGAGAGGAAGAGCAGTATTCCAAGGTGTTTTATGATGAGACCACTGCACACCAGTACATCAAGGTCAACAAACATGTGTATTGTGTAACAATCTATCACATGTTACATGTCCTTCATGACCTAAGAGTCTCACCGACTTTGACTCTAAAATTTGGCAAAAGATGTGACATTTAAAATTGAAAATCTCAAACATGGATGGACTACATGGATATTGTTCAGGGTCCATCAGGATATACGGTTATATAATCTGATTCAGTTTTTTAATTTTTTAATTTTTTGCCAAGAATTATTCCAAATTAAACACAAAAGAATGTATACTATATTTAGAGAGAGAGTACCAGTATGAAACAACGCAAGATGTATGATAATTGAGCTTGCAGATATATCACAATTTCAAAGTTACATATGGTTAATGAAATAAATGATTGTCTGAAAATGCAATGACACAAACTGAAGGTCTGGAAGGCACTCAGAGAGTGAAAAAACTGGATTCTTGTCATCAAATATCATGCCCTGTCCTGCATGACCAAGTTCATTAAATAACCAGAATTACCTCTGCCCAACATTGATTCCTCTGGGAAGACTTTCACATGCTAACTTGGAGCTCGAGTCTGAGACTGAGTTTCCACTCTCAGTCAATCAAAAATCATTCCAAAAATTCTCAAGCTCTGAGATTTTATGACCTCCTGGATCACTCTCAATTTGCTGAAGTCTGTGTGCATTTTCTTTCCAATGAAACTTTAAACTTTTGGAGAAATATGAGTCAGGATCAGCTTTCACCAAGTTTTGGTTTGAACTCCAGAATCCAACAATCTGATTAGATATAAGTTAGGTCTGACATAAGATACATATATAAAACTGCTGAAGTCTAGACCTAAAATTAAGATGTGTTGCTAAAAGTTAAGCATGACTTAAAATCTAGGACATGTTGATGAATTTGGTGCTAGACTAAATTTTCAAAATCCAACAGGCTTTCTGACAAGGGCACAGATGACCCTTCAGAGAAAGTCTCAGACTCTAAAAAGTATGTGAACTTATAAAATTTGAGGGAAATAAATAAACTTTTCATAAAAAAAAGAGTCCCAATGATATTTACACACATCTTGTAGAGTCTGGAGCTCTTCCTATGGGGTCATATGAGAATTTCATGAAACGTCCTGCAAGATTTTGGCAATTTAATCTGGCTTCCAATAATCCATATGGTTTGTGTGTTTATCAATGGTAAGAAAAGTAATATCTAAGGACACCATTTCCTCTGTCGTCTGGCTTCACAATTTAGCTCCAATATTGTTTCTGTTCTAAACATGGTTTTAAGCTGCAGATTCTAACATTTCTCATTTCAACCTTGAATGATCAGTCCACAGAAATCCCTGAAAATCCAAGTTTCATTGTACAAAAAAGTTTTTCTCAGGATTCAGGGCTTAAAATAAGCAGTTGTCCAATATTTCAAAGCTAGTTAAATTTCATGTCTAATTAACGGTTTTTCTAATTTGCTAGTAAAGTTGCTGGTGCCAACAGTCAGACAATGAAGAAGTAGTGAAGCTTCAGCAGGACAAAATTTCTCAAACCAGTAGTCCTTCTGTCTTTGAAATTTTTTTACATTAAATTCAAGTTCTTGGATAAAATAAATGAGGGTCCCACAAAGTCAAAATGTTTTCTTAAAATGGGCAGTCCTGTACATGTTTTCACACATTTCTCAGTATTTGGAACTCTTGCAACAGAGTCCAAGAGAAACCCTGGTATAGACAAACTTGCCCCATTGGCCAACTCTAATGATGTTTTGAGCCATGGAGTCCAAGAGAAACTCTGGTACTGCAAACTTGCCCTGTAGGTCAAATCTAATGATGTACTATGCCAGGGAATCAAAGAGAAACCCTGGTACAATCAAACTTGCCCCACAGGCCAACTCTAATAATGTACTATGTCACAGAGTCAAAGAGAAAACCTAGTACAGTCAAACTTGCTCTATAGGCCAACTCTAATGATGTACCATGACATTGAGTCAAAGAGGAACCATGGTGTGACCAAACTTTCCCTATAGGCCAACAATAAGCCCATGCTCATTTGTACATTTTGACAACTATTTACTAAGAATGTCTTTTGTCTAATAACAAGTTTGTCCCTAATTTTGACCAATTTATCTGGCTGTCCTGTTCTAGCTCATGCTTACAGTTTGACCTATTAGGCTGGCCGGGTCTTATCACAGAAGAAATACTATAAACAATTACCTGCCTTCAACACACATTTTCATAATCCCATGCAAAACATTTTGTTGAAAATAACCTGCATATTAAGAAAGCACCTGTCTCCGGGAAGCAATAGCTCTTAGGACAGATTTGTCTTTACTACTTTTGCCACCTGTTGGTTCATGGATGTACAGGCCCAAATTACCTCCTGCACATTACAAGTGGTAACAAATGAAGACAGGAGACATGGTGACTCAGAGATGGGTATGCTTTGACTCATGACTCAAAGGGTGCATGTTCAATTCATACAACTGATCAGCCAGGGATGATTGCAGCAGCATGTCCTTGAACAAGACACTTTATTCCAGTAGCGCCTATGCTAAATAACCTACTTGTTTTGCTGTTCTGTAAAACACCAAATGATACCATTAATTACACCTTCCAGGTGATCAAAATTGCTTTATGTAAGGTGTTTGAACTTGTTAAATAAAAAATATCATATCTTCTAAGTGGGTTTGAAATCTTGTCAACTGTCAATTCTTTCATGGTTCATGAAACCACAACCCCAACTCCCCCATGAACTGTTAAAGGACTTCAAAAAGATTTAAAGGTATATTTTATTCTCATGAAAATAAAATTTTCTCCATAAACAGAAGGAAAACAAGCAAATAATTAGTATACTGCCAAGGTATTTTAATCCATCTGATAACTACCTGTATAATTAATTTTATCACCATATTTGTCCCATTTTATTTAGTTAGGGTGGAGGGTGGGGGTGGGGGATAAAAATAACAAAATATTTGAATTTACAAATTCAAGATGTTTTCAATGCAACCACTCAGATTCATATATTTTTCAAGGTCGTATATCTTTCACAAAGTGACTCTACAGCTTACTGCTTAGTTCTACCAATTTACAGAAGACTGCTGAGGCCGCTTTGGTTAATTTGAATGTGTGTGACCTTTCTGAACTGTGCTTTGCATGCATGTTTAACCCTATGGCATAGAAGAAGTTATTTACATAGCATCAGGCTTTTTTTCTAAATGGAAAATAATTTCCGAAACAAGGGAGGAACTCTCCCATGCAAACCAAATACCAGCATGACAACATGTACTGTGATGACTGCGGATCAGAATAGGTTTCACACTGAGGATGTCAATGGTGATTTGTTCTCAGGTTGAAGTAGAAGGCTGTTTTTGATACTGGCAGTGCATGATTGAAAAATCTCTAAATATCAAAGTCAGGAAAATACAGAAACAAAAAACTCTACTTTTCCCAGATAATCTCTAAACATCAACTCGCAGTCAGGAAAATACAAAATTAAAAAATTGTACTTGTCCCAGATAATTTCTAAACATCAACTCAGTCAGGCAAATGCAAAAGCAAATAATTCAAGTTGCCCAGAATAATCTCTAATCAACTTGCAGAGGCAGTCAAATACAAAAACAAATAATTCTACTTGCCCAGAATACTCTAGTGCTTAAGCAGCTGTTGTACTGTTTGATGCTTTATGGCACATAAACCAGGATAGGTTATTTAGTGCAGAGGCAAGTGGAGTAAAGTGCCTTGTCTAAGGATTTACCATGGTAGCTGACCTGGCTGAAGGATTTGAACCTGCATCCTTTTGTTCATTAGTCTGGCATGCTAAACATACAAATTGATGATGTTAATGACCTAAAACTGATTGTGTGAAAGGTCATTACCATAACATGCTTTGCGATCCTTTTAACACCAACTGAAAATAGAAACTGCATAGGCTCAGTGGTTAGTGGGTGGGACTTGTGACTGAAAGGCTGCAGGTTCAAATCCTATCATTGGACCAGCCTGAATCAGACACCATGGTGTGTCCTTGGGCAAGGCACTTTATTCCAATTGCCTTGGCACTAAATAACCTACTTGTGTTGCAGTACCATAAAGTACCAAATCAAATAAATAAATTTAAAAAAACAGTTCAAAGTAATTAGGATCAGACACCAATCTGGTGATGAGCATTTATTAGTACTGAAGAGTGAGAGGAAAGCATCTGCATGAACTTGATTATGACAAATGGAGAACAAACTTCCAGTAGAAAGTCGGGTCTTTCAATGAACAAAGTTAACGATATACTCAAAAAATCTTTTTCACTAAAAACAAAATGTACAGCCCTGAATCAGCACTTGCCCAATTGTTTATGTGATTGGACATTTCACATGCCCAATGGGGCATTTAACTGGAATATTAACTTAAACACTAGAAATTTTTCACTCAACATTCAAGTTGAGAAAGTGAATTTCAACGCTTGTGATTGCTGTTGTTGTTGTTGTAGGGTTTAACGCCATTTTTCAGCACAAGATAGGCTATACATGGCGGCCAGAATAAATGGTGGAGGAAGAACCTGGGAAAATCCCGGGAAGAACCACCGACCCACGAGAAGCTACTGGCAAGCTTTCTCATGTACCCACATTAGCCGAGTCCAAGACTCGAACCCACGCAGACAGAGGTGAGACGGCAGTGATCCAGAACGGTGAGCGCTTTAGACCACTCGGGGCCCCTCAACCCTTGTGATAACAGTGGTGGTGTATGTGTGTTTGCATGAGATTATAGAGATTGCAAATAGTAAATCAAATGTGGCTGTATCACAAATACATTCTCAGATTCACATGTGTGCATTGATTTTTCACATAACTCTTGCATGGTCTACCTAACAAATGATAAGCCGCTTCATACTGCCAGCATCCCATGGTACCAATGAGTGTCTGTTCAAAAGTACCTCTCTAGCATGGCCAGCAGCAAGGATATTAATGCAAAATCTGTCAAGTTCACCCCCACTTGAGCAACCAACTGCATAATGATTTGAAGACAGAAATATTTGCTGATTCAGCACATTGATATTTGTTCTAACATGCCAAAGAAATAACTTAACATGAAAGAGGTAGATGACATATCTGGTTCTGTCCCTTTGAGAATGACTGGCTGTCACTACAACCAATAAGTAGCACTCACAACAGCTAATGACTGCGAAGTACAGTATTGTTCAGCTTGAGTCAGCATGACATCTGGTCACCAGAAACAAAAATCCTATCTCAGCCATTGTGGCTTTTGTCATAGATTATGAAATGTACTTGAAAAGGTACCATACTAACAACCAGTCAATCATGCAACAAATTCACTTGCTTCGTAAACACTGAAATATGTAATGTAATAATGTAATAATTACAAATCTCCTGTGAAGGAATTAGTTATTGCAAAATATCCAACATTCTCAGTTTGAAATGAAAAGTGAAGGATGTTTTATAAGTCAGAAAGATTCAAATAGTCAAAGTACATTATAGTTTCTACTGCAGCAAGTGGGAAAATGTAATCACAGGCAGGAATAGTTACAACCTGATGTTTGTGCCAGATTTTATTGATATGGTGGTTCTGAACCATGACCAATGACTATTCATAAATTAAAATGTCATTCTGCACCATGACCAATGATTATTCATAAATTATTGTAAATAACATTGATACAAGTTAATTATGTGGATTCCATAACTGATAACATTCCTATGAGTTTTAAAAGAAAATATTAAAAATTTAAAATTAATTATGCCTTCCATATATCTAGTATCATTTGTAAAAATTTTTGGTATGAATCGACCGGGGGTTCAAACCAGTGACCTCCCGCATTGGAGGCAGACACTCTAACCACTTTGGCCACTGAAGCGGTCAATCCCCCTATAAAAAAATGCCACCCTTCTTATAAGATCACTTTCCTGCTGCAGAAGGGGTGGCTTTATACAAGGCAGACCACAGTATTCCAATAAGAAGATGATGAAGAAGAAGAAATTTAACATGGTTATTTCAAACAGAACACATATCAGAAGATTTCCAATTCTGCACCTGGTTTTAAAACAACCTGCCCCCCAAACCCACATCAACATACATGCACACAAAAAACCAATATGCTTAGCTAACACTAGTCTCAATGAAGTAAGCATGCTGTTGAAGTTAATTCTTTCAACATAGTAAAAGCTAAGTGCTCTTCACTAGGTAACTTTATCAGTGGCAGATTGTGGTGTTTGGTAGGGGAAAAGGATCTGGTCACATTTTTCCCTGCAATAATATGCATGTTATCACAAACTTTTACATGAAGGTCAGTAATACTTATCGTTCAAAGTCAGCCCTCATCCCCTCAGCTTAACACATTCATTGTCCATTTACATGTACTAATGATTGTTATAACAGCCCCCATCCCATCTCCTCAACTTAACACCATGGTTAATTTACTTCTACCACTGATTGTTACAACAGCCCCAAACCCCTAATTGTTACAAAAGCCCCAATTCCCTAATTGTTACAATAGCCCCAACCCCCTAATTGTTACAACAGCCCCAAGCCCCTAATTGTTACAACAGCACCAACTACTAATTGTTACATCAGCCCCAATCCCTTAATTGTTACAACAGCCCCAAACTCCCTATTTGTTACAACAGCTCCCAACCACCTAATTGTTACAATAGCCCCCAACCCCTACCTCCTAGTATAGTACTACTATTGACTTACAAGAAAGCTATAACTAACCTCCAATTACTGACTTGCAAAGTATATTGACAGTCAACTACCTTATATATTCACCTTAGAGTCCAAATGCTAACAACACTGATCCTGATCTGCCGTAGCAAGATGCTCCTGCAGATCAGGGTCTATGTTGTTTCTTCTATTGATTATTCCTAACAAACTGCACAGACCCAGATCTGCTGGCATATTATGTACCATGGCACATTACGTATCGAAAGATCTGGATATGTGCAGTTGGACTCATCTTATGAGTATATAAGGTAATACAACTCAAAATGATGGAAAGGAAAACAAAAGATTTTAAATTATCAATAATTGATTAATAAACTGTACAAGAAAGACCCAAGACAGTGATTCCTGAAGCAAACTTTACTTCAGTATCACCCCCCCCCCACCTCGCAAAGAATGCCACAATGTAACATAAAAGAATAAAACAACAATAACAAATGAAATAGTACATAATATAAGACTTGGTTAAGATCTTATATTTATAATGCCTATATCAAAAACAGCAAGTGATATCAACAAAAGAAACTTTTGGTTTCCATTATTTTCTAAAAACCTACCCTTAGGCTCCACTGAGGTTCCCTCAACTATTTTCATGAATTACATATATCTAGGACCAAGCAAAAAGAACAGCTGCAGGCTTGGTACACTGGATCATTTTCCTATGTGATGGGCAAACTTTATCATTCTACCACTTCACAAGATAAACTTTGATGCATGGATATTTCCTCAATTTAACCATGTGCTTTAATGCTGTGTGTAAACACTGGCTTTAAGCACAGTCTATATATCTCATAGGAAAGCTACAACACAGTACCTGCCAAAAATAGACAGGTCTAATGCTTATGGTATCCTTGATAATTCAGCCAAAACTGAAACTCCAGCACGTCACCTAAGAATTTTCCCTTTAATGGCACTTTATATTGTTTTCTCCACTGGTAGCAGTTATTACCATCCAGTCAGGCAAATGTACCTTACTGTTCCAAAAAAAAAAGTAACCAAATCTTGCCATATCAACAAAGTATCCTTACAACCAATACACACATATTGATATAGCTTTGTATAGCTAAACACCTCTTGCCTTCATATACATGCCACCCCCTCCCTTTTTTTTTTTTTTTTTCAGCAATACATGTATATTAATAGACCAGTTCCAGTCTGATTCACTGTTTGCTTATTAGCACAGGCTGTAGGTCTGGGGACCAGTCTAGGGTTGGTCCTCAAGGCTATATCAGGCCAGCTGATGACCTCACTGACCTTACCAGTCTGCCAATGAGGCTCCATATGGGGAAAATATCAGATATGTATGCATGGAATAATCAATTCATATGGTTATCTTATAAACACGAGGAAGAATGAATGGGAAATTGATAATGAGGGGAAAATATTGTCTACTTCATGGACACTGAACTACTTCCTATCAACTTTGTCCAAACATGCACAAAAAATAACTCATAAATTGTCTACAGGGTTCCTACAAAAATCCAAAACAGATTTTTTCGTACGACTTTTATGACAAATTCCTAATTTAAATGCTTTGATGTTTGCAACAAAAGTATTGGAACAATGGATCAATGCACAAAGAATAATGATACTATTAATCAACATGATTGGAAGGATAGTCACATGATCAGCTTTTTTGTCAAGATGCCATCCTCTTCCAACCCTTATAGCCATCCTATCTGCCCACTTTAATGCTATTGACTAACATGCCAGGAAACAGACTTTAAATTTTTTTCTCATTTTCTGTGACTTTTCCATTATCTTCCATGAAAAAAGTTTTGTCCATTACATTCCATGACAAAAATTTTCCAGAATCTTTCCATGAATGTGATGACCCTGTTCACAACCATAATAAAAACAATAATAACAATAAGAATCATCTAATGAGGTTTTTTTATATTTCAAGAAGTAATATTAATTTTTTTCCCACTAGTTTTACCACAAACACACCTAACAAGCTGAATTAAGGCATGGTAACTTTGTCAAGGGTACTCCAGACAAACCTTTGGAACAATAATCAAACTTGTGTCCCCCACCCACATTATGTTTAGGATGTCTTGCAGACTGAGTTACCCTATTTGCCATAAACTGATATTTAATTTCTTGCTGTCGAATGAGCTGGTTTGATGACTATTCCAAGTTGGATAGAAAAGCTATTTTATAGTGATATAGATCAATTTACCAATTAACATAAATCAGCCTACCTTTATGTGTTCACCTACTGCCTTGCTAACTAGCTAGCTACCTATTATGTAGGTATCTTAAAGACAGACAGATTGGTACAGTAGTCCCCCTCTTGAACGGCCCCCCTGACTGCAGCCACCCACTCCTTATGGCCAGAATCCGACAGCACTGACGAATTTGTGTTCAAAAGTACCCCTCACGAAAGACCACCCCACTAACGCAACCAGCGGCCAGCATATTAGTGCAAAAATGTAAAATTTACCTCTCACAAGCAGCTGCATTTTATTTTGTAATATGTATCCAGAACCAATTTTATTCTTAACGTGTGTTAAGTAATCCGATTTCTCTTTCCCGATGTCAGGTTTTCGTTCCTAAAGAAGTGTTGACTAAAGTATATGTACCACTAAGGTTAATATTATATCATTTACGCCTCACGAGAAGCCACATTTATTCCATAAAGCCGAGAAAGACTCAAATTTTGATCCATACAAAAAGGTAAGTACACGTAATCCGATTAGCCTTACTGCTGTGTTATCATGAGATGTCCGGTTTAGTCACTCTGATAATTGTTAAGATTACAATTATTGAACCGTAGTAACAGCTGAGAATTGGCAGTATTGATGTACAAATGCACAAGTCAGCGGGAAAATGGTTTGATAGCCTTTATGGCTTCCCTTAGTAAGATGTTGAGCTTGTTCATTTTCATAATTAGTGGCTATTACTACTGACAATAATTGTCAAGATTACAAATCCTAACGACCGCGAGGTGCTATTGTTCAGATCAAATCTGCGTACATATCGAAGCCGTTTTGGCTTCTCTCCCTTAGTGTAAAGAAATGTAAACATAAATAGGGTACCAGACTGCGACTAATGAATCACGTGACAAGATCGCTGCCTTTAAAAAACACATGGCATTTTGTTTAAATGCAGAAAAGTTGTTTTATCAGTCTTGTATCTGGCAACACTGATGATTACAAATGGATGTAATTGTCAAGATCATAACAGGGTCAGCATAGTCTAAAAATAGATTTTTGCAGACACACACAGAGAAATTAGCCTTGAACAAATCAGGGTACCAGACAAAGACCGAAAAATCACGTCACAACATGTTCCTTTACGAAGAAGGCATTTCGTCCGCTCTGCAAAAGTTTCGTCTGCATAATTAAATTGCATACAGTTAGCAACATCCGAATAAATCATTACAAAACATTAACATGTCATCACGTAAATGGAGACGATTATTTTAGAATAAAGTCGGTTATTCTACTCGACATCGGGTGAAGTGGGGAGGGGGAACTTGCCGAACGATTTAAGGTAGAAAAGACTCGAATAAAACAATTTTATGTTGAAAAGACTCGAATAAACAACATCGTAACCGATAAGGAGGTTATTCAGCAGCAGTGGGAAAATGGAGCAAATGGAAAGAGAATTATGTATGTACCAAGATTTAAATGACGTTTTTGAATGGTTTTGCAATGTGCATGACAACAACACCTGCTCGCATATCACGCTTATGCAATAATAAGAACTATTAATGCATATTCAGTTGAAATAAGTCTATTATTATAACAAGAAGAACCTTTTAATAATTAATGTTACTTTTAAACGAAGATATTAAATGCTTTGAAGAATGTAGCTTTCTTACTGCATACATTACATATACTTCTCTCAAAAAATTTATTCCCCCTCTGGAAAGGCCACCCGTCTTATAAGGCCACTTTCCTGGTGCAGAACGGGTGGCCGTATAAGAGGGGGACTACTGTATATACAAAAGGCCAAATAATACTGTTAATATAAGTATGAACTAACATGCTCATCTAGCAAGCTTATATAAATATACATCTGTATACATCTGTCTGTCTATCCGTCTTTGTCCTTCCTAGAGAAATGACAAGTCAAAATACGGATGAGCCTGAATTAAATGTGTATGCTTGCTGAATAATGGACAGAATACTACAATAAAATCAAACAAAGCTCCCTAAAAAATGTATTATTCTGTTCCTGCCTGTACACAGAATTGCATACAACATCACTAACTTGGGACTATAACATGGCAGTATAAGTAAGACTTAGTTCTTGACTGTTTTAAGGAACTAATCAAAGCTAATTGGCTTGTACATAATAGACCCAGCCGATATGGTATCATTTAAGAAATCATATTTAAATATTTGATGGCAAATGTCTGCGTCAAGCCAGCAATAACACGACTAATTGATGGAAAAAGGCAAAAACACTTGGATCTTTTAATATTAAACCCCCAAAAAACAAATCTCATTGATAATGTCCTTCAGAAACATCAAGCTGACTTGAAATTTGGGTTGCAAGGCAACTTTGTCAAATTAGAATGAAAGATGAAAAACTGAACTTGACTTGAGCCTTCTCTATATTAGGCCCTATACCAAATTCTGTTCCATTCCATGAGCTAAAACAAATTATTGAACAGCCACAACAGTCATGAAGTAATGGATAGAGGTACAGTAGTACCTATACATTTACCCCTTGGCAGTACATGGCAGGGGCATCAAGGCTCTATTAACAACCCAAAATTATCAGTTCAAGTCAATAATTAACAGCCATTGATAAATAACAGTCTAGTCTTTGTATCTGGCACAAGCCTTTCATATATGAAGTGAAATCGAACTAAATGTTGAAATAAAGGGATAAGGTTTTTAAATGACCTCTTAATAACACAATACCAAAATTGAAAAACCTTGATTATATAGATGCCACTTCTCGCAAATGACTGTCTGATTGAGAGAAATAATAGAAAGTTTCCCCCAAATTATATATTCTTTATGCATATAGCTTATCTCTTATCCATAAAACTTATCATCCAGTCAAAATTCATGTCTCCCAGTCAGTATGGATAATGAATATTTTGCTACCTTTTGAAAACAATGATAACATTTAATTTAATAAAATAACTATAACTATATATTACAAAAGATTTTTTTTTTTTTTAAATGCTTCTACTGTCTGTTTCAGACATTTAGTGCTAATGAGGACCAACTATATAATATAGGAGGTCATTTCATGAAAATCACACATTACTACAGCTGTCTGTTCAAGAGAAGCAACAATAACGGGATTTACAAGATGGCCATCAAGGCAGCCATGTTGGATGTCAGATTGACAGTTTTCATTTATGGCCAACTAGACCCCAGGATAAAAAATTTCTGCAAAGTTTTGTAATTTTCCACAAAGTTGTCTAGGATGAACAGCAGTAACAAACATACTATTATGGGCTAATGCAGGACATCACAGTTATGCCCTTCTGGTCTGTACAGAAAGAGCTAATATCAACAGTTCAAACTTGCAGAGTGCAAATTCTGGACAAAACATCAATAAAACCACTACATCCAAAATGATCAAAGATGTGTCGAAATCATATAGCCATAATATTCAAAGCCATTTTTAAAATTCCCAAAGAGCTCCAGTGTCTAAGCTAGTATAAATTTATTGTCCCTTTCAATGGGCAAGGGAGTTATATCCATAAAACAAACTTCACTTTGAACTCCATACTTCACTGTTTAATCAAATTTGCTGTGGACAAGTATGGCAGGACTAGTTCTCTGTCTGACTCCGAAGAATGATGGTTATAGATATTAGTGATAAGGGACTAATTTGTTGGATGCTAAACTGTCTGGTATCTGCTATAGCTTGTATGCTGATATAACGGGGCTCTACCCCAACCTGAAGCGACAAGCCAGCAATACACATATTTGTATACTATTTCAGATGCATGCAAGTTTCAAAGTCTTCCCTCACCAAGTAAAATCTTTTCCTGGAATGAGTAGTATCACACATGGTTGAAAGAGCTACAGACAAACTTCCTTTATCAGCCACATCTTAGCTGTAAAAAAAAGCTCCTTCCCAAAACAGAGTTCTTCTTAACAGACATTTATTTCTACAAAATTTGGTGCAAGAGATCTTGAAAACTGTCTCTTTATGACAGGTAACTGCTTTAAAAAGTGACCTTTAAGGCAGATTTGATGGCGTTTTCTTAAATATCAGATATCAACTGTTACCTCTCTTCACTAAATAATTGAGGAAATGGAAGAATCTTAAACATGTTGGGGGTGTTGCAAGACGGTTCTATTTTAAAATGGCACCAGTGCTGATCATGATATGGCAGTACAGGTTTGCAATCGTTATCTAGCATTGTAATGGCAACAGGCCACTTTCACTTGTCCTGAATGGCACAGTGCCATTTTACAATCTTACCTGGTCTTTATTACATCTAGTCTCAAAATGGACATGGTCTACTTATTAATTGATCCACCTACCTATATCCAATTCCAAGGTTGAGGTCATAGAGCAACAATTTGCTGTTAATTTTTTTAAAAACATGAACTGATAGATATAGATTCTGAAAATTTACAATCATAATTTCTAAAGTAAAGTTCATACCTTTAGCTAATTTCTTTTAAAACAATAACCATGCAGCAAACTGAAGATAAAATAATATGGACATATGCTGCTTCCTCATTATAGCAAACCTGGACAACTCGGAAATCTGCTCATAATGCAGAGGAAGGTGTGAATCTAATTTTTCTTTTAAAAAATACTTTGAAAATAGACCCCTATTTACTGATTATAAATAAAATCACAATCAAAATTGGCAAAAGAAACCTTGATATATCACTTGTTTATCATCAAGAACTAGTTAGTGCCAGGAAATTTGACTAAAAAATCATGAAATTTACAACTTGTAATAAATACTATCTATTTTGTTAAATTAATTATCTGCTTTAAAAAAATTCTGGTACATTGTAAATAACAATATATGATGATATTGACAAATTAAAATAAAATGCCAACTGGATGGAATATTTTAAAAAATAAATACAAATATAACAAGACTTGTGAAGTGTAATTTTTGTTTCATTTTCATCATTCAGTTTCAGTGGAATTATCATAAATGTGATATGCCCTCTTGTATTCAAAACATAAAAAGTGTCGATCAACTGTCACATCAATGCCCAAAAGCATTTCTCTGAGAACTGGATTAAGTACAGGGTTTTGATCAATGACTTGCAAAAGTGATGGTTACATTGTTACAATCAATTAAAAGTTGACCTGCTATGAATCGTTAAGTTAAATAGTCTTTTGCATCCAGTCAAGCAAAGGGTGAAGAATTAAAATCAAGTTATAAGGCAAGCAAATTCTAGTTATGGTCTCAAGTTAAGTCATTTCAGTTCATTAATCAAACACTGAGGATACTCTAAGTAGATATAATCATTGTATCTAACATTGATCGGTAGTTTATCACACTGGTTCACAAATGTGATCTATGATAGCAAAGGAACCAAGCAAAAGGCATGCTAGGCGCATGAAACGTTTAGCATTAAAGATAGGTTTCATTATGGAAAATCGAGTTACAAAGATTTACAGTGCATTCCAAAGTTTATAGCAAACTTAAAATTCCTGAATGGCCACTCACAGGCTTGCTCAAAGATGAGCAGAAATTTTGCAGTAAGCAGTAGTCAAATCACAGCATAAGTATTGTACTAATATAACATAATAATTTTCTTGATGTTAAAATCATGTTTTGACATCAATGCTTCTCTAAATAAATATACTCTTTTCAAAAAAAGTTTTGTTTATTTAGTAACACCACAATGTACAAACATTCACATGCAAAAAGCTGTGATGAAATACAAAATATATAAATGCTGTCCATGATCAATATGTATTGATACATAATGCAACACAAGCTTACTGTATTGAAATGTTTTTTCCTTGCAACACTCACCCCTAACATGTATTTAGCTAGAAAATAAAAAGAACTTTAACTTTAAATTAATCTAATAAATTAAAAACTGACATTAATCTAGGGTGTGCACAGTGGACAGAATGACACATGTTTAAAACAGGCAAACAACAGTCAAAACAATTCAGGCTGCAAAACAGTGCTGGCCCATTGCAGGATCCAAAACAACAAAAAGAAGAAAATCTTGATTCATTTGTGAAACTTACTGGTGGCATTTCAAGCCAGGTATCGTCATGAAATGGCCCTTGTGCAGTTTTGATACACAGTAAATTGATTGGCTTTTAAAAAATCCAGTGCCGTGTCACAAGCAGTCATGGTCAGGACCATGTAAATTATCAAACAGTGCATCAGTTTCAAGCTTGTGAAATGGCACCAAACCATTTTGAAACAGCAAGGCTGATAAGTAAAAGTAAAACTAGATTCATGTTAGCAGTAACCTACCTTTCTTGTACATCATAGCTGGCAAAATTCTTCATCAATAAGAAATAGTCAAGTGGTGATTCAATGTTCCCATGAGTGCAAAGAGGGGACAAGAAGCAGTTATTCCATGGATAATACAGCATCGGTATGGTCCACAGAACTTGTCTTGCTGCTTCCAAATTTTTCTCATTAAGTTCAAGTACATATGCTAGAAGTAACGTAAATCCTTGCTCCTCTGACAAAATGCAAAAAGGAAAGATGATGTTGTTATTCTATGGGTGCAACCCCTTGCATCAATCCTATGAGGTATATCTGCACAACGGTTTGAGGACTCCTGTAGGCGACAGGTGGATGCTGAAATTAAACATTGGCAAAGCTTGACATATATTCAGAACTGTGCTCTGAAAGAAAATAAGTCAAAAGTTATTTACCACGAACAAGTGATGTATTATGCAATCAACATGTCAAGATGCAGACTGTTAACTGAGAGCTATTTGCTGAGTCCTGTCCCTAAATAGTCTACTTCAAAAAATATAAACTACTGTCATTATTTTAGAGGACTTTTTATACATACTTAAAGTTAGGAGTACATTTCAAAACAAATACTAGTGATCATAAGATGAGTTTCAGTCACATGTCAGTGGTATGATGTTAAAGTAAATTGTAGTTCCTATATATGCTGTTCACTCACCTTATTGTAAACATGCAAGAACTAGCTTTGCTGGTACTTTGTTGGATACTTGTTCATATATATACTGCCCTCTTTATCCAGTATATAAAGGACACCTGCCTAACATGGACACTGGACATGTACATTGGCATACATTTTCACTATTAATAAATGATAATATTACAAAATAAAATTATTCAACTATAAAATATAGATGATTGCACTGTGCACCTCTTTATATAACTGTACAAATTTAGTTGTAGGACTTAAATGATGTAAATAAATGTTAGTTTATACCATCCAATCTTGATATACAATTGATGTTTTGTTAGAGACAAAACAATGTCTGTTAAGGTATGTACATAAAGTCTAAATGCATTTCAGACTTCCTTCATATAACGGATACCTGTTTATAATTAACATATTTTTCCTGTCTCTCGATTGTTCATTATAAAAACATAACTATATCTACTGGTACAGTACGCAATGGCATATCTGGGTCTGCTTTTTTTTTTTAAATTTGGAACTACATTATGTGTAAATAAATACATAGAAATTTGTCCTATGTAGGAATTAAAATTTTTATTGACCTTTATTGTTTTGTAGTTATGCCATAATATCCAAGTAAAAGTCGGATCACTGCAGATTGGAAACTGTGGTAGCTCAATATAGCATAAGATTCAAAATCCATGGATCACAGATTCAATACCCACCCTGACCAGCCTATTAAGGCTGCCTTGTTGTGTCCCTGAGAAAAACACTTATAAATCCAATAAGAGATGGGGATTATTTTATTATGAAGCATGGTCTATCAGAGGAAAACTGATCAAATGGCAGATGTCAATAACATATTGCTTACTGACAATACTAGTGAAACTAGACTGCAAATCAACAACAGTTCTCATGCACTATTTCCCACTTACATTGCTTAATTGCTTAAATTATGCAGATTTTGTAATGATGATACGAGATATGCTCTCATTGTGTGTATTATTGATGCAGAAATCAAAAGAAGGCATATATGCCGAGAGCACGAGTTTAAAGTCTTTCCCACCTCTGTCAAACATGCTGTGGATTGCTGTTTATTTGTGGCAATGAATTGCCATATCAAAGAGAATAAGGTTCACGCTTCACTTTGGATAATATCTCTGGTCCCAACAAAATCATTCCAACCCCTATCCATTCTAATATAGCTGGCCATGGCCACGGCATAGTGGAAACATATCTCAGGACAGTAAAAGAGACACAAACACACCCCTCATTTTCTGTGCCATTTAAGGAAGCCTTCAATAAAAATAAATTTAAAATAACTGTTGGCACACACTTGATAAATCATACTGATCAAAAATACTTGATAATGGACAAGTTCTTTTGTGACAAATACAGCAATGACCTGGGGTGAGCAAAATATGGCCCATGGGCAGATCTGGCCCATGACCTGGTTTTATCCATTAAATTGCATCATAGGGTATGGCTTCAAAAATCACTTTACTGGCCTGCACCGTGGAGGAAGTTACCCATCCCATGTGAAGATATGACATTTACTGTCAAGGGCCATAAATCCGTCCAAAATGAAATCACAGGACAGTACCATAAAAACGACCAAATAACATCCAATTAAGTCTATAAGGACAGCAGAGGTTTGGTGGCTACAAAATGTGTGAATGGACAGACAGATGGACAGATGGAACAGGTGATTATTACATGCTCCACATCCTGATGTGGGTCTGTAACATGGGCTTTGTCTACATCAATCAACATATGGCATATTATATAAAAGTTGGGGCATAAATGTGAGAAAACTACACAGATCAACACAAGCAATTTTCCTAAACTGGGATATGAATTACAACTTGAAACTATTTGATCTCATATATCAGTTTATACCCATCTTATTTACAGTCCAACTTCAAACCAGTCTGGTCATATTGGACTTGATGAATTAGACTGATGATGTGCATTTTATTCCCAAGAAAACTGTATCGTTACCCAAGCACAAGCCAACCAGTAAACCATTCATTCTGAACTCTTTGTCCATAAAACATGAA
Source organism: Megalonaias nervosa (assembly GCA_016617855.1). Classification (NCBI taxonomy): domain Eukaryota; kingdom Metazoa; phylum Mollusca; class Bivalvia; order Unionida; family Unionidae; genus Megalonaias; species Megalonaias nervosa. The sequence continues at coordinate 34,877 of JAECUM010003107.1, read as the reverse complement.
GCCAAGGTTATAAAATGTCAAAGCAGTTTTGTGGTAGGAATATTAATCATGAATTATATAGAAAGTATAATGAAGATGTCAGTCAAAGTATAGTCAGATTGTACATAAATCTTTGCCTTGAGGTTACAAAGAACAAAAGTCTAGAGATTTTGTATTAACCACATGAAAAAAAAACAAAAATTCTCACAAAATATACTACTGAGAATCAAAATATACCCCCCAGATCTGCTTTTCCTACTACATGTATAGTTATCAAAATCTATACTTGTTCAATACATAATATATTACTGTATTTACCCATGTTCTACTTGTCACTACTTGAGATTTGACCAGATTTACCCATGTTCTATTTGTCACTACTTGACATTTGACCGTATTTACCCATGTTCTATTGGTCACTACTTGAGATTTGACTATATTTACCCATGTTCTATTGGTCACTACTTGAGATTTGACTATATTTACCCATGTTCTACTTGTCACTACTTGAGATTTGACCAGATTTACCCATATTCTACTTGTCACTACTTGAGATTTGACCAGATTTACCCATGTTCTATTTGTCACTACTTGAGATTTGACCAGATTTACCCATGTTCTATTTGTCACTACTTGAGATTTGACCAGATTTACCCATGTTCTATTGGTCACTACTTGAGATTTGACTATATTTACCCATGTTCTATTGGTCACTACTTGAGATTTGACCATATTTACCCATGTTCTTTTTGTCTCTACTTGAGATTTGACCATATTTACCCAGGTTCTATTTGTCACTACTTGAGATTTGACCAGATTTACCCATGTTCTATTTGTCTCTATTGAGATTTGACTATATTTACCCATGTTTTCCTTGTCACTATTTGAGATTTGATCATATTTACCCATGTTCTATTGGTCACTACTTGAGATTTGACTATATTTACCCACATTTTATTTGTCTCTACTTGAGATTTGACCATATTTACCCAGGTTCTATTTGTCACCACTTGAGATTTGACCATATTTACCCATGTTCTATTGGTCACTACTTGAAATAAGACAATATTTACCTGTGTTCTACATGGTTTGTACAACCTTGGAGTCTCTTTTAAAGGACTTTTCGAAGAGTTTTCAATGACTTACAAATGTTTTCAAGGAACACTTTCTTATTAAAATTGGACCATCTCCCTAATGTTACAGTGTAACTAGCAGCATGGTGTGTGACTTGATCCCACCAAGTTTATTCCATTTCATTTATTTATGCATTCTGGGAGGAAAATACATAAATAACAAAGTTCTGAATTTAAAAAATATTTTATTTAGTTTTAAAGTTTTTGAAATCTGCAAGATAAATTCAAAGAATTTTTTGCATCAAGTAAGTTTTTGACAAATTCAAGTTCTGTTCTGGGATAAAAACAACTTTTTTTAAATTCAAGTACATACCATGTTCTATTTTTAACTGTTTAATATATTTCCATATTTACCCATTTTCCCTTTTTTTCACTACTATATGTATTGCCATATTTACTGGTGTTTCATTTTTCACCTCTCAATATACAGTTAAAACTGTCAATAGCAGCCACCCATGGGAAAAGCAAAACTGGCCGCTGCACACAGGTGATCACTGCGCACAGGTTCACCTTTAAAAATTGATTTTTGAACAAATACAATGCACCAAATATCTGTTGTTATTAATAATATTATTAGTAGTACATTGTTATTAATAATATTATTACTAGTAGTAGTATTACATTAATAAGATTGTTTTATATGCACTGTACAATAAAATCATAATCACCAGTACATGTTGATCTCTCCTAACAACATACTGTATCCTGCTCACTATAATCCATCCTAAAAATTAAATCATCACCGATTTAAAAGTATGTACTGATCTTAGTTCATTCATTTATAAAAAACAGTATTTGGATTAGTCATTGCTCAACTTGCCAAGATCAAAAGACAGTTGTCAAGAAGCCTGTGATGAACAACAAATGAAAAGAAGCTTTATATGGCTATTTGTTGTGATCCATGAAACGAAACTTCACATGTCTTCAGAAATATTTTGATTACTGAATGATCCTTGACCCTAATGAAAGGTAGGTAACTAATATATCTTCTTAAAGATGAACATTTATTTCTTCAGAGATAGCTTTAATTCACAAAAAAATAGATGAAGATATCTATCTATACCTGTCACACTGGCACAAAAGGTGACATTCATTTCTGCCGCGATAAAACAACTACTTTTCCCACCATCCATTAAATGAATTGCTTCAACCCTCAATACTAATAATAAAAACTGCCTCACTTTCAAAATTCACATATCAACACCTTTGAGGTACATTGTCAACATGACTGGAGCTATGAGAACAAGAAAGATAAGAGATGTCTACATACTGATTCACAAGATATTCCTTTATTCAAAACAATGCCATCCTCATGTAGCAAAAAAATTCAGTTTGCATAGACTGAATGGTCAATATAGATACGCTCAGTGACCACTCAAGTCCAAGATGAACCAACAATTAGTTAAGAAACACCTGGCTCCTGACTACAGAGGACATGTGACCATATACAGGACATTCATACAGGAAATTCACTGTGGGGAAATCAGAATGGCCATTGTGAACAGATGACCACTGAATAAAGGTGACTGCTATGACAGGTTTGACTGAATTATCATATTTACTGGTGTTATTTTATTCACTGCTCAATATATTACAGACTTACTGATGTTCCATTTTTCACTATTTATTAAATATTCTACCATCTTTTACTATATTCTATTTTTGTCTGCTCATTATATTGCCATATTTGTCCATTTTTTTTCTTCATGAAATGATCTTACTGTTACCCATGTTACGTTTTTCAAAAACTTATATATTACCATGTGTAATGTGCACACAACAAACAGCTCAGACCCAGAATTAACATGATGGTAACTTTTAGTCATACCTGGAATTAACATAACCGGCTCTGATCTACTGGCATGTTATGCAGCGAAGCTAATCCCTACAGACATAAAACAGAACTGTCAGCTTGCAAAAAAAATGTATTTGAATATAAAAATACTTAACATTTTTATCCCACAAATTATTAAAAGCACAAGACCTAACTCATTTGTGATGCTTTTGGATTGAAATGCGATTCATCTTTACCGACTGTGTGGCATCCTGATATCAGTGAGAAAAGACTATAGTCACATTTTTCCGTTGATGCCTCAAGTATTCCCATTTTTAAAATTTCTCAAGCACATGTCCTGGTTTTATTGGTCGAGGTAAAATCCCCCATGCCATTTCAACATCTTTGCCAAACTTGCTCTGGTAGCAATAAGCCAACATGATTTCTGACTGGTCAATTATTTGTGTGAAAATAGTGCCAAGGTACAATTTCTTTAAAAAATTACAATCTAACATTACATGTACTTCAGTGATCTGCATAACCAGCATTCTCTTGTGGTTTGCACATACAAAATTTTATCGACTGGAAGGTCAGAATCTGGAAAAAAATGATCACAGTGATGTAAACCAAGATTAATCACAGGAATGATTCTGACAAAGTTGGAATGGCTGGCATCCCGGTGTTATGCAACTGCAGATCCAATTCTATGCTGTTTGCAAATGGGATCACCTTACATATGAAAAACTGACTGAATGAAAGCGAGGAATTTTATATCAAGCACTTTATGTATTGAAAAAAAAAAATTACATTATTATATTATATTCATCCCAATTATCCAAACACAAAAGTCTTTATTTCAAAGGCTGCATGAAATATTAAAATGTTACATACCTGGATGAATTCATCCAACACTGACATTAAATCAGCAAGCATTCATCAAGCAGCGCTGAAAAACAATGAAATTCATTACAATCTATTTCTATTTCATTAAGTGGTAATAAAATTATACATATCACATATATTTCATTATAATGCAGTCTCACTGTAAGACATTATAATCAATGGATCCTATGGATAGCATTATAATAAATACTGTACCTAGTATTTCATAATAAGGGAATCTCATCACTGCATATAATGTAACTCCCATGGGCAGTATTATAATGGAGTGCTCTACCATGTACTTTATTATAAGACAGTCTCACTATAAGACAGCATACTTTGTAAACCCCCCCCATACAGCATTATAATGAGGGAACAAACTTTATAATGTAAGTCATTATAAGCCAGTGTCACTGTAAGACAGTAGACCCTGTAACTCCCATATACTGCATTATAACAAGGGAGTACTGTACCATGTACTTTATTATAAGGGATAATACTAATAACAGTATACTCTGTAATTCCTATAGATAGCATTATGTGGGAATATTGAATACTGTACCATGTACTTCATTATATGGCAGTCTCAGTATAAGACAGTATACTCTGTTATTTCCATTCACAGCATTATAATGAGGTAGTACTGTACATAATATTACATAATATAACAAGATAACCATAATCACCTTATAAGAGATGTTGTTATATTGATGTGTCTTATAGCAAGAAGTTGCTATTGTATTGCAAGTATGATTTTACAGACTAAATACAATTCACATGGTTCATATTAAGACTATATGAAGATTCTATTAAAAAAGCAAACATAATACCATAGGTAATAAATCTGTTAATGCAAATAATCCCCAAATCACTAGAATTTAATCAGATGACAGTGTAACCAAGATTATATAAAGTAACCAATTAATTATCAACAAGCCCCCAGTCAGAGGAAGAAAAGGATGTAAATCTACAGCTACAGACACTGAAAACCACATAAAAAGCAAAGGTATATAAAAAAAAAAAATTTGACTGTAGCTATTGTCAGCATATTCTACTTTCCCAACCAATAAACATATATCTATCAGAGTGGCTATTAGAACAAAGTGCTTCAAATGCCATCAAAAAACTGCAGCATCAAATGAAAGACAGCAATAAGCATGGAAAAGGCCTACAATGGTTGTTATTGACATGGCTGGACAAAATCCAATTATTTTAGCATTCTTGGGAATTCTGCTGAAAATCTAATTATGTTCACCACTAGCAGCTAGCATTTCTTGTTTCTGACCCTTCATCTATCAACAGGTACCAAGTAGGTCACCTTATCCACTGTCAGGGCATTAAAGAGGCCTTATCAGAGACTGAAAATAACTAAGGGGACTACTATATAAATAAGGGAACTGCTACCATAGCAACAGAAGGGACCTGATAACCAAATAAGGCTAGGGACCACACCAATTAATACCTATCCAGACAAGCTACAGTAGAGATCAGTTTTTATGAGCTAATTGCCAACTGTTCTGTACAAGACAAGATAAAACAGATAGAATGGAATTAGTTTTCAAATTGTCAGTCGGATGTAACAGCATTTACAAATGCCAAGTTTTATGGGGTAAATGAGGCGGTTAAGATGGTGTATCAGCCTAATTGATGAAATCCAAAGATCGGCCTGCATCTTTGAATTCATTTCTTATATTAACTGAGAGGCTGGTATGTAATATTACTTCTGCTTGTTGCTGCCATGAATATACGAAAGTACGCTCTCACAATAAGGCCCTTCATTATAACAGTTACTGTTATAAGACAAGTATGGTCATAAACCCAATTTCATTAAGTGGTAATAAAATTATATCATGTACTTCATTATAAGGTGGTCTCACTATAAAGCAGTCTACTGCATGGTTCCCATAGAAAACATTATAATGAGGGTATACTGTATCATGTACTTCATTACAAGGTAGTCTCATTTTAAGGCCTTTCATCGTAACACAAGTCTTGTTATAAGGCAAGTATGGTCACATATCCAATTTTGTTAAGTGGTAGTTAAATTTATCATGTACTTCATTGTAAGGTAGCCTCAATATAATGCCTTTTAATATAACACCATTCCTATTATAAGGCATGTACACTCATGGATCCCATTTTACTGTATAGTAGTAGAATTATATGTATCATGTAGTTCATTATAAGGTAGCCTCACTGTAAGGTGCTATACTCTATATATATGCACACCTAAAATGACTTCTGTTCAAACAATGTTTACACCGTACAAGGTACATGTACTTTACAAGTAGCTGATGATTTTGGTGACTGAAAATTTCCTGTACTCTTGAGAGGCCAGTCAATTTAAACTTTTCCAGTCAAGGAAAATCTGCCAACATTTCATGCAACTTTTACAAGGTCATCTTGATGATTCAAGGGATTCACCTTCTGATGAATGCATGATTTAATATTTAAATTAAATATTTACTGCACATGTCAAGTAGTTTAAAAAATAAAACTATTAAAGGATGATTTTAAATTCTTTTAAAGTAAACAGTGGATGATGCATATAAACTAAATTTTTTGAGAGCTAGATCCAAAAGACGAGATCTCTTTTCTAGTGCAGCAAATATTGAACATAAAGATAAAATATATAGAAAATGTCATTTTCTTTAATGGTTTGACTATATAAGGTCATATGTTGGATCAAAGCATTTCTTTGACTTCCTATTCACAAATATATATGACCAAAATGCCACTATCCCATTTGGACCATCTTCAAAAAATATCCTAGCTTGGACACATCAACACATGTAGGTTATTACATGTAGGTTATTTCGTGTAAATATTCTCTTGAAAGCTCTGTTTGTGTCTTTGTCTGTGTGTTCATCACACATGTACATGCAACATTTGTCATTGTCACACAAGCCATAAGAAAAATGTTTAATGTCCAAATGTACCTTTAAGCAGCATTTGGTGCAAACTCTTGCAAAATATATATTCTGAAATATATAATTTTGAACAAACTTTCACATAAATCAAAATCATTTTTCCTTATTTCATGAATTGTTCATTCTGTTATTTTGTTATTATACAAAGAGGGGTAGGCAGGCATCAATCATGTTTTATTAAATTCCAAGGTGGATGGTAGAATGAATAGACTGTTCCAATATGTTCATTTTCTCTGTGCAAGTGATTTTACCCTCAACCACAATCTGTGACTAACAATACCACCATCTCATTCTCATCATCTCTGAATGATGTTGTTGTTGTTGTTGTTGTAGGGCTTAACGCCATTTTTCAGCACACGATAGGCTATACATGGCGGCCAGTATTAATGGTGGAGGAAGAAACCGGGAAATACCCGGAAAGAACCACCGACCCACGAGAAGCTACTGGCAAGCTTTCTCACATATCCACATTCGCCGAATCCGAGACTCGAACCCACGCAGACAGAGGTGAGATGGCAGTGATCCATAACGGAGAGCGCTTTAGACCACTCGGCCACTCGGGGCCCCATCTCTGAATGTAAAAAAAGCAATAAAATAATAAGAAGAAGAATGAACATAACAGAAGATGGACATACTTAGTACCATAACAATATGTACATTATTCATTGGACCAGTACTGTGTGTGTATGTGTGGGGGAAGCGTTAAAATATCATTTGAAACGAGAGTTAAAATATCTTACAGGGCTTAAAATAATGTTCAGGTATCTTGACCTGCTGGGTTACTGACATTACAACTTTTACTTGCCCTACATCAATTTTACCTACACTCAACCAACGACTGATACACACAGGCAATGGAAACTCCCAATCAATATTGCAATGCCACAGCAAGATAACATGTCGCTATCAAATATCATGATATTATGCGGGTGTGAAAACAAAGGAGTGGATAAATGTGTTGAGGACTCAGGCTGCTTGTTTTAAGACAAAATTAATAGAACTGAAATAAGGACAAGTGCTCTAATGGGATCATCTGTGTAGTTTCTTTGTAACTGAAATTCAAATTTGGCTTAAAATTAGTTCAATGTAACACAGCTTCGGAACTTGAATGCTGGTCTTTAGATCAATATGAACTTTCTTCATAAAGGGCATTTCTGGTACCGTATGTTCAAGGAAAACAGCTGATATCATGGGGATGGGAGATTTTTATTAGTGGAAGAGTGGAATTTTCAAGAAAAGCAGTAACACTGTTCATCAAATTATCTTCCTACACCTTATAGGAAGCTGAACTGACCTACTCAACAGATATGTTTGGTTTGTTTTGGTTTTGTGGGTTTCAACACCAATTTTCATATGTATACATGGTGGCCATTATATCTGGTGGAGGAAGAACCTGGGAAAACCCAGAGAAGAACCACCAATCTATGGAAAGCAAATGGCATACCCAGATTGGTAGACCTGAGACTCAAACCCACATGGACAGTGGTCAGATGTCAATGATCTGTAAAAATGACCACTCTGCCAACTGGAGATTCTACTCAACAGATGCCGACTCTGAGACAACAAAATAAAAATAACTGCAACTGATGAAAGTATTTGGTTATAATTAAAATTTTACTCAGTGGTGCAGCAAACCCTGCAAGTGTCAGGAGTGGTGGGGGTGGGATCCCATAATTCCCCTCAAACAACTTTTTGGGGGGAGGGTGGCCCAGAATTAAGGGAAGAGACAGAATTTCTTGCTATGTCATTGAATTTACTGCAAGAATTCCTGCAATCAGTTAAATGGAAAATGATAATGCATACCACAGAATCCAAATGTGGGAAAAAGTTACCCAGAGGATCTTCAAAAGAAGTCCACCTCCTCTTTGACTTGACAGTGGATTCTAGAGTCCCTCTCATTTATTAACTGTACATATCCATTGCAGAACCTTCCATATCTGAGCAGTAAGAATGAAAATGTATACTTATTTAATAAAAATAACATTATTACAAACTATCATTCAATTACAAGAATGAGATTAAATTACATGCTCTTGTGAGAAAATGTCAAAGAATTAGACAACTTACAACTGCATGGAGGGAAATACGGGATCTAAGGAGGGAGGGAGGGTAGGAGGATGGTTGTCTAAAAGGTGGTATACAGTCTTTTATAGGCCAACATCATTCAGCAGATAACTAAATAGGTCCTGCTCTCTCCAATGGCTGTCCATTGTTAGTTTGTCACTGGGGGTCCCCAGAACAAAAGATCTCTTAGCCTGGGTTCTCCCCATAAATAATCACCTGAGAAACAAGCGTGGGAAAATTTGTCAATTTTCTTAAATGAACCCTGTGGAATTTCCATATTATCATCATAATAGTATGCAATAGTACAAAACAGGACAACACAAAGAACTGGCAAGCTAAGTGGTGAGACCATGAAATTAGTAATGAATATCCTAAGATGGAATAAAGGGTCTGAATAACAGTGTCCTAAACTAACCTCTGTCCTCAGATGATCCTAAGCAAGCCCAACATGTAAATGACCATTGGTCAACAATAAATGGAAAGACATCTGGGGTGAAACAGAGATCTGGGAAATTGCAAGGAGAGCTTTAAAGCCCGTACATTTATGCACACAAATATATATATTATTCAATATTGCTGATATTATACAATACTGATGACAAGTTCTTTTTAAACAATTTATGTTGTGAATATGCTGAATTAGCAATATGCACAAATCTGATGATGGAATCATTTTGTTCATTAAATTATAGTACTTGTGCTAAATTCTTATCTTCATTTAAAATTGGAATCCTTTTCAAGAGAGTTGATCATCATGACCAAAAGACAGTGAAGTCAACATGACAATTACAAATGTATGGAACCGAATATGATGACAGAAAGAAAGAAAAATCCACACTTAAATTACACAAACAATCAGTGAACTTTAATTGTGGTATATCTTTCTTTTTTTTTGTTATTCTTTTGAGACTCATAGCAAATATTTATCAAATATCATAACAAATCAACTAGGTCTGCATCAAATTACAGGTGAATGTTTCATGTTATTTATTGTTGCTAAGCAACAGTCAGAAACAATATTTTGTCTCTAGGACCAGTGTTAACAAGGTTTATCAGCTGATAAATGGAAGGACCAAAAGACAGCTGAGCCTCAGAAAATGTCACAATTCGTGGATAACCTAAGTACATGTAGGATGATCCTCAACGGATGACAGCAAATGTATCACCAAAGCTTTGCAGTCAATAAACTCAACCAAACCAATTGTAAAGAATTACTCAACAATACTGAAAAATTAAAAAAATCAACTGGAGTCATAATCTAATGAGGCAACTGAATAATCTTCAACTTGTGGGACGAGCAGAATTTTGAAAGCCATAAAGGGAGTTAGTTTAAAACTGATCCAAGACAACTTTAACAAATGGGGTTTTAAAAATTCCATTACAAAACTCCCATGTTACTAAAGGACACTCATGGGTCCATACATTTGATCTGTGTGAACTGGTGCCCTTATTGAGGTTAAACATGTAAGTGAAATTGAGAAATGAATACAAACAATTCTTTACTTAGGATATGTACGTTATATACTCGCTTACAAGTCCAGTCAAACTGCCAAGATTTGAATTTGGATTTTTTTAACGTAGCTTTAACAATTTTTCAGTTATCTCGCTATGATGTCTGCAGTGTGGCAGTTTATAGCGATGTCTAGCACTAGAGCATCATGCTGCTGTCGTGTAGCGTGATGTCCCACCCAATCACATTATCCTGATACCAGGCCAACCAGTCCTAACACTAACCTCTTAATGCTGAGCACCTAGTGAGGCAGGTGTTAGCACCATTTTTTACAAGTCTTTGGTATGACTCAGCCAGGGTTCAAACCCGTGACCTCCGCATCCGAGGCGGATGCTCTAACCACTAGCCCACCAGAGCGGTCTGCCAAACAACAAAGATCCTGATCTGCTGTATGATAACACACCTGCAGATTTGGGTCTATGATGTTTGTTCAACTGATTACTCCTAAAAACTGCAAAAAAACCAGGTCTGCTGCCACATTATATGGAGTATATCTGGGTCTATGCAATTTGCAGTTGGTCTCATCTTATAAGCGAGTATATATGGTAAATTGCATATGATGCTTAACATGTAATCATCACAATATACTAGTAGCATGTGAAGCCCCTAATGTTTGTGATTACATATTTCTTCACTCAAAACTTCTGCACCTTCAAAACCTCATTAAAGAAACAAATTTAATTATATTTACAACATTCTAAATAACTTTTAGTCTTTTGTAGAAACCTTCTCCCATTAAAATTAAAAACATGTTCATTATCAACATTTTGCTTTAAAAACATCATACTTAAACAACTTTTTCACATCGCTATAGTTGGTATCATATTTAACACCTTTTCACATCGTTATAGCTGGTACCATATTTAACACCATTCTACTTCATTATAGCTGGTACCATTTTTAATAAAACCAATTCTGAATGGACAGCGCCATGGCAAGATACAAAAAATAGCTTTAGGATGCAAAATTTTGAGCCATGGTTATTTGCCACCTGCAATGAACATAAATGCAAAAGTTTACTATGCAAAAACTTAATCATTTCAAAGGCAACTTGTCTGACCAAGCTGCCATCCATAATTGACCACGATAATTGCCAATTCGTGATGACTAGAAATGTGCTGCAAAGGTTGGGGGAATTAATTATATGCATGATCATGAAAGGGGCAACTCCAAATCCTTGTTTGCATTTTAAAAATTTATTACTTAACATTTTCAAGTCATTTTGCTACCCATTGGTAACTCAAGTAGGGAGCACCTGGGGAAACAATTGATTACCACACCTGGGGAAACAATTGATTACCACACCTGGGAGAAACAATTGATTACCACACCTCAAGTACTTGAAGACTTTTGACCTTAACTGGAATTCTGACCTTCACTAAGTACTGGATACAGTCAGTCTGTGATTTGCAGACAGCATAATCCCTACTGTGAATGCTGCACCTAACATTAAGCAAACTAATCAATCAGGTACTAAATTGGCTGACATTATCGTAAAGTAAATCAGGTTTTCATGGCATCTGAGCTGGAAGAATACAATGATAGCTTGCCATTATATGAGGGTTGTATTATTTTCAAAGGATATAGCTCTATCAATTCAGCAGACTGATGTTAAAAACTTAAAAAGTCATACTTTTCTTGTCCACCCCCACCCCCCATAAAACACTTTTTAAGCTACATGTACTACATAAAATCTGCAGAAGTAGAATTTCAAATGTTAACCATAAACATATGAAAATCAGATCTTCCTCCCATCCTTTTCTTTAAAACAAGCTTCAAACACTTGCACTTAATTAAATAAATGTAAATATGCAAAAACAATTATATGAATCCCAACAAATTGAATTGCCAAATCAGACAGGCCATTACAGAGCTTTTTTGCTGCAAATTTTACCCTCATATAACCTCAATCAAGGGGACTGTTAAGACATTTTCTCATCATTTTGGCAGCATGTGAACATCTGGGGAAAAAATCGTGAATGTTTCATAACTGTCATAACTTTTTAACTGCAAATTCAATATTTTGCTTGTTAAATACTGTTGTTTAAATATTATGAAATTAAAAATTTTGTGGCTTTTGTGGTTGCTGCAAATCACAATTTTCAAGAGCCAAAGAATAGTGCTCTATGTGAGTGAGCTGCCGCCACAACTAACCCAGGCCTTTCTGATTCACACCCGTTCCTTTTTGGTCAAGAGTCTGGCATGTTAAGCACTCAACAACCATGGCTCATACTTCCAGTAGTTACAACTTACAACATGCAGGAGAATGCATTCGCCCCATTTGACATCCACAAGCCTGCAGGGGGTTAGACATAAATGGAAGAGTTTCTTGTAAACAGCAAGTAGCAAAGATCTGACCATAATGCAAATACTGAAAATGACAAATTCCAATACTAATTAGTTTGAATGAATTCCATCTATGGGCTGACAGATCAAAGCTTCAGCCCTGATAAGAGCTCAAGTCTTAAAATGGCAGAAAGCTTCCCTGTTCAATTAAATACAAAAAATTTTTTTTATCTTACCCAAGACAAAGAATTTTGTATTGAGTCAAAACTTTTGATTGCTTTGTACATGAAAGAATGGAATAAAGACATCTGTAAGGTACAGAAATGAAAAGTATATGCCTCTAAAAGTTAACAACTTACAGGCATTGACAGACATTTCTTTGTTTATCATGTCTCAGAAATATTACATGTTAACAACTGTCAATAATATTACCAAGGATTTTCTATTGCAAATTGGAAAAGGGCCTGAATGGATCATTTCTGATCAAAACTGAGCTAACCTGGGACATTATTTCCTTGAGTAAATAGCTAAAATATCTGTATGATTTGAAATATTTCTAATTGGGGCATTTTAGCCAATAAGGACCTAGAGCAAATCCAAGATTGCTATAAATAAATGAGGAACTCTCACAAATATCCATGACTTATCTAAATAAATATCCTCTTCAATATATTCTTTTAATTTATTAAAGCTTCCTCACTCCTACAATGAAATAAATTTACATTATTATTTCAGAAAAATCATGTTGGTCATAATTTGTGTCCCAAGATGAAGAGAGATAATAGCATTTGTGTCTGCAATTGTCACAAAATTCATGCATCATGTAACAAACTGAGATCAGAAGCAACAACCATGTGATTCCTAATTCTAATTCCTACTAAAAAATGTTACATCACAAAAACTGGCTACATGAATATGTATGTAGATCTACATCCATCTCTGATTCTAGTGGGAATTTAACTTTTTGATCACAGACAAAATTTTGGATATACTGCTTGCACTACAAGAAAATAAATTTGTAAACTTTTTTCCCCTGTCTGTGAAAATAAGTTGGCGCACGGTGAAGACTTCCAACTCCCTAGGTTAAATGCAAGACATAACTTTACTAATCAATATAATGCTATTTGTCAAGCGTACTGTAAAATGTTGATGCCACAATCTTCACTTAATCGTAATTACTACCAAGACACATATAAAAGACTGCTCTGTCGGCAAAATAAATGGCCTGGAATCTGTTGATGGAATTATGAACCAAATTCAATAAATTTAGTACTTTTATGTCATAAAAATGATATTTATAGGCATGGAGACAGTCTCACTGTATTGTAAATGCCACAGACACTACTAGAATTATAGCCGAGTCAGCAAATCAATTTCCGTTATTAGTCAATTAGACAAGAAATGATTTTACTCCTCTAAGGATACTGTTATAAAATCTGACAATTCTGTTGATAGGAACACTGCAGGTGACACTCTTGCCTATGACAGAAATACTTTGAAGAAATCATTTCTTCTGATGTCAGAGAATCAAGCAGTCCTACAGAAGTACTTCAAATACTCTCATCACAGAATACACCAGCATATCAGGATCTATGTTGTTTGTTTTACTGCTTACTCCTACATAAGTAAGGCATATACTCTCATATATATTGGGTTCAAATGCAAACACAGACTGATCTGCAATCACATAATGCACCATGTCAGGGTCAATACTTTTTGTTATTACACCAATTAAAAAAAAAAACCTACAGATCTTGATCTGATGGCACATTACGCAATGACAGATCTGGGTCAATGTAGTATGTAGTAGGGTCTGACTTAACACAAAATCATATACAGTAGTTCCTAATCCAGTAAAAGCAGGGGCCCCAAGTGGCCGAGTGGTCTAAAGAGCTCTCCGTTACAGATCACTGCCATCTCACCTCTGTCTGCGTGGGTTCAAGTCTCGGATTCAGCCAATGTGGGTATGTGAGAAAGCTTGCCAGTAGCTTCTCATGGGTCGGTGGTTCTTTCCGGGGTTTTCCCTGGTTCTTCCTCCACTATTAATACTGGCTGCCATGTATAGCCTATCGTGTGCTGAAAAATGGCGTTAAACTCCACAACAACAACCAGTTAAAGCAAACAACCAAATGTGAATAGATGGAACAAACTTTTTAAGTTACAAGATACGAAATATGTAATTAACAAATCATTTACTGGTATTTATATGTGCATATCATTTGTAATGGCAGAAGTGAGCATTAGAGAATGCAAATACTGCATAGCATTCAACATTTTTTACATCACTGGTGTGTGACACTGAAACTGTTCAAGAATGAAACATTTTCAGCAATGATATTTATAAATGACTGTGTTTTTCCCCTGGAAAAATGAAACTACTTCTCTTTACACTGAAAATAGTGTAAACGGAAGCTCCACAGAAAAACATTTTGGATTTTTAAGCACTGTTTCCTAATTACTTTGTTTCTTCTTTTCTCAAGCAAGTACAAGAGGTTTAAACAGTTTCAAGATCATTGGAATTCTTTTTTCATGATAATGTGATGTTTCATTTTTGGATACATATACACTGCTTTACTTTCTGATTAGCTAAGTTAGCTACAGTGAGAGTTAACCAAAAAAGTTAGACCTTTGTTTACTGAATTCTAAAATCAAGAATAAAAAGTTCTCCTAATTAAATTGGCTATCAGTGGAATTTTGCCACTTATTATTATTTGTCAGCCAGGTGGGTTTTATTTCTTCTTCAAAAACATGTTTTATTTCCACCTCTTCAAACTTTTTATTTCAAACATACACAGAACAAACAAACATGGTATGAAATTACATCTCCAGAAGGATAATCCTTCTAAAACATTCCTCGACAAGCTGGTAACAGATTTCAAATGTTAAAAATAAGGACAAATTCCTTTTATTCTGGTCCTGAATGTATTTGTTTAGTGTATTGCAGATGCTTCTCAAATTAATAAGGTTGATTATTTTTAGAGTGACTCGGATACTTACACAATATTTAAGGCTCACGTCTAGACAGATAAACTAAAAAGTTCCAAAGTGGTGTCTGATAAATTAGGATTCGGAAATCACCAATAATACGCATGTCTGACTAAAAATATTTTACTCAACTATTTAAAACTGTAACAACATTTATTGGTCTGACATGCAAAGTGATGTATAAATCAAGCAGTATAATTTAACAATGGAAGCATGAAGTCATTTCACAGAAAATTTATTGAGTGTGATCAGGAAACTCACAAAGAAATCTACCAGTATTGATTATCAAATTAATGCGTATCATTGTGACATACACAGATACTGTAAATCCCATATAGAACTGCTTATAAGTCGAGTCAAACTGCACACAACTAAGAACCTGATCTGTTGTAGCGAAATGTGCCTGTGGATCAGGGTCTATGTCGGTTGTTCTACTGAATGCTCCTAACAAATCTGCATAGATCCACATCTGCCAGAGCATTATGTGATGGCAGAATGTGGGTCTGTGCAGTTTGCAGTTGAATCATCTCTTAAGTTGCAGTTTGCCAATATAAAATTTTATCCGACAGGTAAACAAACAATCTGATAGAAGTGATATTACCAGTATAATCTGATTTTAAACAGGAATGATTCCACAAAAATTGGGATGGTGGGCATCTCCTAGTTTGATACAAGTTTCGTCATTGAGAAATGGTGGTAGACACTTAAAATAAAGGAAGAAACCATGCATAAACATTGTATAGTACATAAGTAAACTGACACCTAACTTAACTCCAAACAAGGACACCTGCTAACATGAAATCACCATACAAGGACACCTGCCAACATGAAAATTCCAAACATGACAACCCCAAACAAGGACACCTAACATGACAACTGCATACAAGGAGACTTGCTAACAGGAAAATTCCATACAAGGACACCTGGCTAACAAGAAAATTCCATACAAGGATACCTGCTCAAAAACTGACAATATCATCATCTTTTCTGAAATTTAGATATTTCACAAATAAATGACAGTGGCTTGTGGTTTTGATACCATTTTTCAGCACATGATAGTCCTTTATGGTGACCAGTATACCATTATTTGGTGGAGGAAGAACCTGAGAAAACCCAAGAAAGAACCACCAACCCACAGAAACTTTCTCACATACTCCTGTTGGCAAACCAAGATTTGAAACCCACTTGACAGATGAAATGCCACTCAGCCACCTGGGACCTCTCACCAAAAATAAAGGTCAAAATTTAGTGGATCCTACAGTGCTCTTAACAGCCAGGTTTTATTATTTATGCCAAATTATTGTGTTCTACACAGATGACACTATTAACTGTACTGTCTGTAAATTTTCATTTCCTTTGTCTTATATTTTTCTGGTGTACAAATAATTCTAGGTACAGAAATTGCCATTTTCTTTGGTACCTAAACTTTGTAAAACAATTTTTAAAAAAAACAAAACGTTCACTGAACAAAGAACTGAAGAACAGGAAATAATTATATTGTTTACTGATTGATGGTTAAAAAAATTAGGACATGACAAATTACTGACAATTCAGTATAATGGAGTGACAACAGGGCCTGAAAAACCAACTCATCTAATCATGATCTTGGTAGATCGGTATGGATTAAGACTTTTATTTCTAAACCCGATTTTAAAAAAAAAAAAAAGAGCTTCAAGTTGGTTTGATATTGCTCACATGGCATACATCGGCCTAGAAGGCAGGAAACTTCAACTGAAAGACACACAAAGGGGTGGAAGTAATAAATTGCTACTACCTAAACCCTGAGGATGGGGGTCAAGAAAATTGCCTGACTTAAGAATTTAACATACCATATTTTCTCATGTAGTGTAATTGGACAATGATTGTAAAAGAATTTTGTTTACTTTATTTATTTATTTATTTATTTGGAAACAAATGCAGCTATGATCAGAAATAGCCCTGACAAGTAACACACATAATCTGAAATGCTGAAGACCTAGAAGCTTGACAACACTGATATAATGAGTAACACTGGTTTAAACCTAAAATACTCGTGTGGATCCGAAAGGTAAAGGTATTATTAGACGATGTCACCCTTTGTTTAAAGAGATAAGCATTAAAGTTTTCAACTTAAAAGGTTTGTGTAACACCTCCACTGCAGATTAACATTAAAACATGCACCTGATCATGTACCAGTTTCATATACTGGAATTTTCTGTGGATAATTGTATATCTAAAAGAAAGAGAGGTGGAAAAAAAACTTTTATCTGCTATTATATGAATTTTTCAGTATTCAAATGAATTTATTTTCCTATTACATATACTGTTACAAAAGATTTTTTTCAGTACTGGACCACACAAAATGGCATCGGTTTTTTTCAGTACTGGACCACACAAAATGACATCGGTTTTTTTTTCAGTACTGGACCACACAAAATGGCATTGATTTTTTTCAGTATTGGACCACACAAAATGGCATTGGTTATTTCAGTACTGGACCACATAAAATGGCATCGGCTCAATGGACTTTATGTGACTGGGTGCAGGTTTTGGACTTGTCCACAAAGGAGATGTTAAAATATTGTTTTTAGAGATGAAAACGGTTTCCTCCTTTAATATAGGATGCCATATTCTTCTGTTTTTACCACTGATATTTCTTATCAAGAGGTGAGATTTTCTTATCAAAAAGTGAGATTTTCTATCGAGAGATGAGATGTTCTATTTACAGGTGAGATTTTATATCAACAGTTGAGATTTTCTACCTACAGATGAGGTTTTCTATCTTCAGGTGAGTATTGTAATAGTGTCAGCTAAGTCATGAATAGTTACACAAGGTTCTCACAATTTGTGAAAATTAAAATCCTATATGTAACTAGCTGTTTGTTTTTGGTCACTGAATGTAATATTTTAAAATGTTTTCTGACAGAAAAATGTTATTATTTTATGCCATCCAACGACAAGCAGAAAATATGACATACTTTTATTTTCTTGAGCTGGCATCTCTGATAATCAGTTTGTTTGAAGCACTTCTCACTGGAGGCAAATAGAATTATAAAAAAAAACAAACTAGGACAAGTGATCAAACTGGTCATATTGATATGAACTGGCTGTATTACACTAGTCTAGACACTCTATGAAACCATTCTGAGCAAATTGCCCCCATCCATCGGTGTTTTCTGGTAATTGATGGAAATGTGAGCAGGGCACAAACTAGACTTGTCAACAGAATCAGAAATTTCAACAATGCCACCTATAGTTAGACAAAATCTGGTTGAAATGAAGATGCTTTTAGTTTTCTTTACTCAAGGCATTTTTCCCAATCAGCCCCCATCTCAACAAGAAAATAGGGACTGTCTTTTGAATCCCATAACAATCAATAATAAATTTCTTCATTGACACAAAGTAGCTTGTACTTATTTAGTAGACTGGGACACTGTTTCTGTGCTGGTCGGTCTGCCAGGATTTAAAGTTTCTCATTTACAATGTTCACTTGATTATATATGGGAGATAATAAATCCAGAAAAAAGGACGAAGTACTCAAATCTATTCAAGTTCCCTTTTTACTCATAAAAGAACTGAATGGATAGAGTTATGGTAGCTGAACAGTATTTACATTTTAAAACTCATGGCAACAAAGTGCCAATGCAAACCGAAACAACCCATCTCTGGACAGTCAAGTTCATCTACAAATCAGATTTTAGAATTTCCTCTTCATGCAGAATTTCTGACCTTACTGAATATCTGAGAAGACCTGGACTGGAGAATGAGTCACCCAATGAAAACATGAGGAAAGAAATTTTTAGTCACGTCTGAAAACACCCCCCCCCCTTTTTGCATATTTGAGCAAAGAAAATAATAACTGCATCTATGGAGTTTACACTTACGCCAAAGTACATTTGCATGATCTAATAGTGTCCACTTCATTTTTTTCTAAATTTAAATTAAATATACAAGACTGATTGTGCTTTGAAGTAAGATACTTATAATTTAAGTCCGATTGCAAAGTGCATAGACTACGACCTGCCATCACTTAATATTCCAACAGATCAGGATCAATGTTGTTTGTTCTACTGAACTGTGCAATGGCAGATCGGAGTCCGTGCAGTCTGGAGTTGCACTTGACTTAGCGTATATGGTAGTACTAACATAACTAAAGTATCTAGCTCAAAGGCATGGCAATTTCTATGACAATTCTTAACATATTTCAGCATTTTTTCCATTTTACATATCAATTCAAAATGCTGCCCCCAAGAAAAACTTGTCCTGAGGCAGCAAAATTAACGGATGAATTTTCAATTACTTTTCAGATCCAGATTTCGAGTTGGTCTCTGCATCCCAGTGCCTGAAGGGTATAACAAATCAATCCACATGTATTTCTTTCTCTTGCATGTCTGCTGTGAATTTCTTTTTACGATTTACCTTTTTGATGGATGACAGATGTTCTATTTGAAATTGTGCCTTACTTGTCCAAAGCATTCCCAACTTTATTCAATGACAGCAACAAAGAATAAAACAGCCAAACATCTCTTCCACTGTTTTCACCAGCTCTCAGAGAAATGAAATAAGCCTTGAGGGTGTGCCCACCCCCCAATTTGGGTCCCTTCTCACTTTCGAGGGGCCCTGCCCATTATTTCATCGTTTACTATGATCTTATTGCTTCTATAATACACCCTCCAAAATTATGAATATATACATTATTTTCCTTTAAGTTACAGCAATAATCTTGTAGTATTTCTCATCGAAACCATTTTTCACATAGTATAACTCTTTTATTTGTTTCATATTAATTGTTGCATCATTTTCAAAAAGTAAAATCTTGCATTTCATTCTGGCCATTTCAAGGCAATCTTTAAATTTTATTTCTGATCATTGGTAGTATGAGAATTCTATTTCTTATACATTCGTGGGATGAGCAAATCACTCCTATCACTGTTAACTAATGCTGAGATGACATCTCCATTATCACTGCCATTATTTTCAATTAAACCATGTTCTACAGGCTCTAAATACATAATACTTCCCTTTTTGTAATAAGATCATCAGCTGTTATCATTTTCAATGAATTATGTATTCAGCATAAAAAAGTCAGATATCTCACCAAGAACTGTAGTCAAGCATGAGGTAGGAAGTCATTATCAATGAGAAGCTTGCTGCAAGGCTGGTGCTGAAAAAATCAAGGGTCTTGATGACTTAGTTGACTTGCCTGAAAAGCGCAAGCTTGAAAATTATACAAAAAACTTGTTTTTGGTATGCCTTTTATATGATGTGTTACAGATGTTTATGCGCGCCCTTTGAAATTTTACTCTGCTTAATGGCACAAGGGTGTAGTCAGGAAAAAACACTGGTCTACCTTCTGTAAAAAATACTTCTGGTATCAGTATTTCATAGAAACTGATTTACATTGCTCCTTACTGCAGATGAAATGAGCTCTTCTATAACCAGCATGGGGCAAAGAGAAATCTATCAATACAGGTTCATCTTTTGACAAAAATTACTTATTGGATCAGCATTAATAAATCATTTCAAACCCAGAATATTTTCTTAAATATTTCAAATCTATCAAGTGAAAATGATAAATATATATCAATCCTAACAATTTATAGTGGAAGGAAATCTGACTGTTGATAAGCACATATCACAATGGACATGTGGCTTTCAATAATTGAGCAAAAAATTACATATTTATTGCTTCGAGTTTACAGTAATACATGTAACTACATCTGAAGAAATGAAATACCCACACAAAGAAATATGAATGAAGTTAATACACTTCATATATTTTACGAGATAGTTCAATTTCACCAAGAAGGGTATTTTTGTCCTCTCCCATGATCACATGTATCATTGTGATTATTGTTCTGCAATGCAAGTAAAAGTTACTTCACAAGGATAACTGCACATTTGATTTGAAAGAAACAAGACGAGTTTGCAATGAGAAATTATTTACAGGAGTTGAGAAATCTCTAAAAGAAAAAAAATTTATTGTACTCCCCTAGAATAAACTCTCACTTAACTATCCAATACAGAAATATAAGGTTGACAAAGTTTATAAACTTAATTTAATCATGTAAAAGGTTGTTTCCACTACCCCCACCCCAAAAAAATTCCTGTAACTGTTCTAGCACTTTTTAGAAGTAATAACAAACCAAGACCAGTCTGCTCTCCCTCTGGTGTTTATTAGTACTGAAGAACAAGAGTATAATGCTTACACAAGCTTGATCAAAAGAAACAGAAAAACAAACTTCCAGCAGAAAGTATGGACTTTCAATGTAAAAAGTTGGCAATATTTTGGCAAATCATCCTTTCCATTAAAGAGAAACTCAGCCTTTAACTTTGTCATTCTACTCGCCATTTTGAGTTTGATTTATTGACAGATAAACTTACGAATAAAAGACAAACAGATATGCATAAAAAGAATTACTAATTACTGATGCAAAATTCCCTCCTCCAGTGATATTTCCAAGCAAGATATTTATGTCCTTGATATTAATCCCAACAGTCATTGAAGGTCTCGACACTCTACTGAACATTTCCATGCATTTCAGTTAAGACCATTTCTTCTGCCGAATGTTGAAACTAGCTCTAGTATTCGAGTGACAAGATTTGCAAATTAGTTGCTGTGGCAGTCACACTGGATGTGAGAAGAGCACCATTTTCATTTAGGACCAACCACACATCATTAGAAGACTTCTGATGAAAACCCATGCCAACATGACATTCCATCCAAGAGAAGTAGCAACAAGATTTGATTTTAGGACCAACTAAACATCATATGAAGTATTGTGATGAAAACCTCAAGTTGATGGCTTTTTATTCAGAAGGAGTAGCAGTAACAAGATTTTCAATGCAGTCACTGTGTCAACCATATTAAATGTACAAGCAGTGCCATTTTCATGTAGAACCAACTAGACTTGCAATGAATTTACAAGTAGAGTTTCATGGCAATCCTGCAAGCAGTTCATCAGTAGTAATAAGAAACTTGTGCTAATGAATGGAGAGATGAAGGACAGCAGGTCATCCCATAACCACTTTTTTTTTCCTATCTACAACCAATATACCTAAAAAAAACCCAGGTTTATTCATACAAGTGCCCCTTTTATTCTTATTTTCTATTATTCTTAATTTCTAAGGTTAAGTTGATTTTTTTCTATCATTTTTTAAATAAAAATATTTTTCCAATCAGATTTATTTCAAACACTAAAACTGACTGCTTTCCTTCTCACAAGAACTTTTCACACGCCTAAACATATAATTCTACAATAGCCTATTTTTTTCCCAAAATCTCTCAATTTCTTATAGAATCGGCCTGAACTACAAAATGAAGTTTTCTCAGTGGGATGAAGAGTCAAAGTTTGTTCCATACACGTACATATTGAAATACACAGGTACTATGTACAAGATGGTACCAAAACTCTGAATAACCAATTTCATGAAAATCTCTCCTAATATAACTTGTGCACCAATTAGAAATTAGGTTTCTTCTATATAAAAATATATTTTACAATAAGAAATAATGCAAAAATGAGATATTTACATAGCGATTAGATGAAACAAATTAACACTGACTAAAAAAAGATACCCAACTCAACTTTTGTACATCAGTTAACTTCAGTCTGTTGTCATCTTCAGAGACATCTTTGCTTAAAAAGCCATTGTGTCATTATGTTAAGGCAGAGGCTTATGAAAGGGAGATAACCTGTCTTGGTCTCTTGAGCATCATTCCCAAACTTCCTACTGTGAATATGCTCATTTGCATGGCTTTTGTGAATGTTACCAACATAAATTTAATAACCCAGCTGGAAAAAAGATTAACCAATAAATTAAAAAGAAGGGCTATATCTATACTAATGAATTTAATTTATGAAAATTCCATTTTCTGCAAAATCTCGAACACAGTTGCCCATGAAAAATAAACAAGTCGGAGTAATTCCTGCTAGTTTATGCTAGTATGGAAACATATGAGCTCACCAAAACATCAACAATGGTTTAATATTCAGAGTCTGGATTAGGACTGCAAATTCTAACAAAAAAAAACTCACTAAGTACAACAGCATGCATAAAACATCACATGCAAAAGTGACACTTGTATTAAAAGCTCCAATGTTTCATTCTCTGTAGAGAAAGGGGTAGAAAAATGAATAACCAAATATCGTCTCTATAAAAACACTGACAAAGGGACAATTCATACCCTGGCATTCCTTGTTGCAAAGCCATTGTTCTTACATCAGAACTTAAGACTTTGGACTCGTTATAGGCATTTTGGGCAATACTATGTTCCTTGAAACCTTGATGGTATTATGTAGACAACAACTCTCAAACTAGAGCTGAAGCTGGACTCTGTATGCTAATTTTGTACCCAGAAAATGTCAGAAATTTCCCCACTGATTCTTCTTTTTACATGCCAAATATTATAAACATTCACAAACCCCAAGTAAAAGAAGTTTTCAGGATGTCTTCTAAGAGAACTTCCAAGATTCCATGACTTTATGCATACCAGTCAATTATTCACAATGTCATTCATATTAACTTATAAGATTCCAAGACAATATACCAGTATATCAGTCATACTAACTAATAATCCAAGATATTACTTGCAGTTATTTCAACTGCTCTAATTAAAATTTGATTGTTTTGTGCATGTCCATGGAATGTTCCTGTACAATATTTTTAAGAACATGAGACTTCAAAGGCAACAAGTTACATTCTAACTGATTAATCTGCTGACAACAAAGAATTATTATTATTATTAGTAGTAGTAGTAGCAGTAGCAGTAGTAGTATCATCTCTACTGGTAATCTCATGCAAGCTTGTTATTTAGATGGAAAGTAAAACTAAATATCATCAACACTGTGATTAATTTTAACATTGACCTTGATCTAAGGTATGGATGTAAAGATAATGGGACACTAACACAGATGTGAAAGTGATGACCATGTTTTAGCAGGCCCAAGAATAACACTGTCTAGCATTTTTCTTACATATAAAGTCTGCAATAGAAAACACATGCTGGCATTCTGAGATGTGGAAAGGTAGTAACAGATCTGCCACAAAATCTTGCAACAAATCTACCACAAAATCTTGCTCACTTCTATGCAAGAGTCCTGATTCATTTCCATAATTGCACATAACAAATTTTGAGAATTCAAAGTCTCCTTTAATATGTCAGTCATTTTCCTCTTCAACTGATCTGTTTTATATTCTCTATGAATCCATTACTGACCTTTTTCTACATCTTATGGCATTTTCTGACATTTAGTAATAATATCAGACTTGAGCTGAACAATAAATCTTATGAAGCAATGCTATATCTATATCTATTTGATTTACTTGCTTGGAAGAGAATTGTTCCAGACAC